>WNWU01012524.1:240611-258409 GCA_012654045.1 Ptyas mucosa
CACACCATCTAGAAACATTAATAACTATATCTATCATTTAGTCCTTCTTCATACGATATCAAACCAGTTCTTAATCTTCTTGATTATTCCCATCTTCCAACAGTATTTATAATATCTTCCGTTGCCATCTACCCCCCTACATAAAAAATACTTCTTTATATAAAAAACCCTCCGAGTGGCTTTATATTTGTATTCCACATGGTATCTGCCAAAGCCAACCACGATATAATCCCACCGCAACGATATTGTATAAAAAGAGAAAAAAAAAGTTAAATTATTTGATACCATTCCATAATTTACTATAAAGTCCTTCAACTAGATTATAGTTCATCGTATTAGGGTAACCACCAGATCCCTGCAATTGCCCTAGGCCTATAGTCTTCTTGCCCTGTGGCTATTATCAAACAAAAAGCTCAAATTCGCTATCATATTCAATAAAACTTCTACAGTTACAATTAAATCCACCTTTGTTGCTGTCTTTAATAAAAGGTTCCAATTCACTCAGGCCAAGGCTTACTTCACAACCAAAAACACCAGCATTGCAGTGATCTGTTTATTCTTCTCAAAATATTCCAATATATCTATAATTTGCCTTTCATCGTCTTTCCTCACTTAAATAGCTGGCATTAAACTGTTGGATGTTTTCTTCCAAAGTTCAAAATCTATAAACACTTGAACAAAACATTTTATGGACCATCTCACCAAGGAGGGTTATTTTCCTCGTCTCCAGTCTTTTTCCTAACTTTTTTACGGACCTTTTTCTTCACTCTGATTCCTCCGCCTTTTTTTGCTCTAATACACTCTTGAATTTTCTGAAATTGTTGTATACAACATGATTTTCGCAAAACTGTGTCTTCCACTGAGAACAGCTCTTTAACTGCAGTTAGGACTTTGTAAAAAAATATAAAATTCCATTTCGTGTCTCCAAGATCCCAACAGCTCCCAAAAATTCTTCCTTCTCATTCTGCAAATCCTCCATTTTATTTTCCAGAATCACTGTAGGCTGTTCTCTTTCTTCTCCCAGCTCTTCATTCAACACCTCACTGTTAAGTGACAATACAGTATCTTCATTTGTTTCATTATTTCCAACTTGAAAAAAAGTATCAAGTCTTTCCAATATAGCAGAGGTAATTGAATTCAAAGCTTCTTCAAAAAGGTCAAACCGTATTTGTGGGTTAACTAACCCATCATTACTTTCAAAAAGACCAGCCATCTTCCCCCCCCTTCTTCTTCCCTTTCCAAGAGGACAATAGAAAAAAAAAAGGTATCAAAAGAAACCTTTCACTTTATGCTTTATGCTACTGCTTCAATTGTTACAATTATTTCCATCCTTGATTAATCCACTTTTTAAGATAGAGTCCTATGTTTCAAACAGGGGCTTTATCAATAATTACTTTTAACTTTCACTTCTTCACGCCCCGTTGGAACTAAAATGCCATCTTGCTTTCACTTTCTTCCCATAGAAATTCTTTTTAAAAAAGAAGGTAAATCCTTGGAGTTAAAATATAAATACTTGCAATTCTCGTTCCTCCTGCATATGCTCAGCCAGCACTATTCAGTTATTTTTGTTTAAAATTGGTTGCTGGGATGGTCGCGGCATCTGGCTCTGCAAAGCAGAGATGTCCGAGGTCCGGAGTATTGACAGGCTTCGCGGGGAGCTCTCATCTTCGAGCACCAGACTATGGGCAAAATCTGGTGCTCTTAGGGAGCTCTACCCCACCCGTCGACTCACTTTCCCCCCTTTCACAGGGGGGAAAGTTTCCAAACCGCAAGACAGCTGATTGTCGCTGTTCTTGCGATTCTATGGAATCCTGGACTGGCGCTTCACAAAGAAGCGTCTTGCGATGCCGGCGGTGCCACCGGGCCTGATTTTTTTTTTATTGAAAATGTTTTACAAACAATTTTCAAACATTTTCTCCCCCCCATCCAACCCCCCTCCCAACCCTTTTCCCCTTTTTCTTACTGAAATACTGTGGCATTCCTGATTGATGATGCTGCCAGACGTGCTTCCACCTGACCCCTGGGAGACCTTTGGATTGGATGATTTACGGTGGACAGTGGGAGGGGATGCTTTCTATATGCAATTTTTGCACCTGTTGCCTTAGATTCTGCTTTTCCTTGGTTGCAATCACTTCATTTTCTAGTAAAAGTACCTTTCTCTATAAACAATGGAGTTTGGGTCATTCTTTCCTGGACTTTGAAGGAAGCACACCTATTGGATTCTTGTTTATAGGTAGCATGAAATAAACTTGTAGTACTTTTGAACCCTATTCTGGCTCCTGATTTTCTTGCACCTTAAAACCTTCATCACTCAGTGTGAGTTGTTTATGGGAACCTGAGCTGCAGAATTTCCTACAGACTGCACAAGGATATCCTTTATATGAAGTTTGTTAAAGGATTCTGCAGCCAAGTGGGCACTGCTGACCATAGAGGGCAGTGACCCAGTCATGAACAATTATCAGAACTTCATGAGAAGATTCAGAGTGTATTTTGGGGACCCAATTCAAGGAGTCATGACCAGTCACAAAATTTAAAAGCTGAAGCAAGGCAACAGAAGAATGAGGCTCTACATAATGGATTTTAAGTTATTGGCTGTACTGTAGATGTTGATTAGAATGACTCAGCCTTGATTGACCAGCTCAGGCAAGGATTGCACAGTGACATTAGGAGTGAGCTGGTGAGGAAAGGAGCTCTACAGAACCAGGAGGAATTATTCGAACATTGCATGCTCATAAATGCCCTTTTAGAAGAAATGCAGCAGGAACAGGGGCAATTGCACAAACCCAGTCCTAGATCAAGTTTCATGAGGCTTACTCCCTTTGTGCCTGCTACAACTGACCTGAGGGAAGGAGAGCCAATGCAGCTGTGAGCAGTCAGAGGGATGACAGCTACTGAGGAGAGCCAGAGACAATGGAATTTAGCACTTTGCTTTTACTGTGGTGAGCTGGGGGATATTATCAGAGGTTACTCAGCCAGAGGCCAGTGGAGGGAGAGTGGAGTGATGGGTCAGGGTGCAAGACAGTGTCACCCCTCATGCCAGGCACCAAACCAGGGAAACGACTGGCTGTCAGGCGAAAGCAACCAGAACCTCCCATAATCTCAACAAAAGTTTTATTGCTAGTTGGCTATGTTACAAGAATCTCACCAGACTGACTGAATCCCCTTGGGAACAGCAAGGCCTCTAGGATTTGGGGGCAGGTCAGGTCTGTGCCATTTCCTGCAGTGCAAAAACTCCATACTTGGGCCCCTCTTGACACCTCCCTTGAGTCTAGCTTGAGATTCCACAACAACTGTCCCTCTTTCAAGAGATGGGGGGGCATCCAGTTTATAAAGAGAGCTCAAGTTCATCTGTATCAAGGTACACTCTTAATTACTTGTCACATTGTCTTTTGGCTCCAGGTGTGAGGAGTGGCTACAATCCTTACTTGATTCTGGGGTCACCATGAATTTTATACAGTCAGTACAAGAGTTACAGATTCCTGGTAGAGTAGGACGTAAAGTGAGATTTGGATATAAGAGTGAAATGATACCGGGTTGGCTTGAATGATCTGTAAAGGTCCCTCAACCTAGTTATTGTAAGAGACAGTTTCTGAGTTCAAAAAGTCAAACCGCAGAGTTAGCTAACTTTCTCACTTACATGTCAAAATGCAGAACTAAAAACCACATGGGTCAATACTTCCTGCATGACACCTGTGTCTCAGACACAAGATATAATCAGCTTTTCTGCCCAGCAATAAGGGGCCTAGCCAATAGGAATGATTTAACATATTTCCGTGTTTTGCTCCTTTGGAGATTATAAGAATGCGTGTTCTGATCAGAAATGTTGTTCAGATGTTAGTTGGTTATCTTTTCTATCTGAACCTTTGGCCAAAATAAAGCTTCTCTTGATCTCGAAATCCAAGTCCTTTGATTTTCTGCAACACTAGAGTAGACCTGCCTGCTCCTGTAAATGTAGAGATGATAGATGGGCAGTCTTTGAGAGCTGGTTCCATCACATAGTGTATAGTACCAATGGTGTTAACTATTGGAGAGCGTACCAAGCGTTTGTCTCTGTATGTGACACAGAATCTCCAAGGACTGATTGCCTTAGCCAGTTCTGTTATGTATTGAATGTATATAGTTGTGTTAAAATGAAACTAACCTTTAGATGACCCTAACTGTTAACTTTGCCGAAGTGAAACTAACCTTTAAATGACCCCAACTGTTTTGGAGGGAAATTTAAAACATTTATATTTGGGTGGGCTTTTTCTAGTTCTATGATTGGTCCTGTGGGCCTTGAGTATAAATAACAGGCATTTGCCTGCAGTTCCTCAGTTCCCTTTTGAGTCAATAAATACTGTTGCAGCTATGCTGGTCTGGTTCTTGCCTACTTACACAAGTTCGCTCCTGGATTGAAAAAGGAGCAATGTGGAATTACCCTGAAGTTCCTTGGGTGGCTGTGCCTGGCCGGGAGAGGTGAGATTCAGTGGATTTCATCTCCCTGGTAAACTCAGCCAAAGGGGAAAAGGGTGACATTCTGTCCATCCAGCCTTTGTACTCTGCTTTTAAGTACACCCTTTGCAAAAGGTTTTTTTCTTCTTCTGTTTTTATGCATTAATTACTGGCTGTGTGGTGGAAACTTGACACTCTCCCTCCCCTCCCCGTGGACTCTAATTGAACTAACAGTGTTGGTGAGTGGGTTGATTTTTTTTTTGTATGGAAGAGACAACCAGCAATACATTCTCTTACATTACTGAGAAAATGATTTAACCACATTGAATCTTTACCAAAAAGACTAGTCATAATATAAATTTGAAGAGATCTCATATTATTATTGTATTTTTACTGTATTTTTGTACACAACTCTCTGCTATGTTAAAACTCCAGAAACTTTTTTTTTCACTCTGAGAGCTTGCATCAGTATTGCTCTTTTTGGCAGCTGCTCTGCTTTTGGAATTCTCCCTCTGAAAAAGAATAGTGTATCTTTGTTTGCTTTTCTGTTGTCAGCAACTGGCTATAAGAGGCGAATTGCATATACTTACAAAAAGCCTCCTAAGAGAGAATTAAAGGAGACAAGGCATGAATCAGAGGAATTTAATGTCAGGCTCCTTATGGAAGCATTTTAGAAAAGGTTTTCTATGTTACATGACATACTACAAGAGATGAATGAAAAATCTGATAAAAAGTTTGAATTATTAGTAACAGAGTTAAAAAAGATGTTAAAAACATACAGATCAAACTGGATAAGACAGATATACAGTTGAGTCTTTTTGACTCAAACTTACTATTATTGGATTTGAAATTAAAAGATTTTCTGAAACTTAGGACATTCCAGAAATTATGGGAGAAGGTACAAACTTAAAAGATGTAATTGTAACAGAAATTTCCAAAAGGTTTAATGATGAGAAATTAGATTTTACTAAAGAAATTGATAACATTTACAGAATAAATTCAGTATATGCAGCCAGAAGACAATTGCCAAAATATGTCATGATCCAATTTGTAAGAAAATCTATTAAAGAGCAAGTAATTCAGAAGCATCATCATCAGATTCAACATCTTTGGGAAGGAAGTGCAAATATTTAGAGAAGTTCCAATTATGATATTAAGCAAACGCAAAGAATATTCCTTTCTGACAGATCTCTTAAAGCAAAATAACATTCCGTCATTGGGATAAACTGGAAGGGGTTATCATTACCTTTAGAAATCAACATTTTAGACTAAACTCAGTCTTCAAAGCACAAGGTTTTTTGGAAAGATATGGACCGGAATTACACCATTTTTCAAAAGACAAGGACCAATTACCACAAGAACTGGGTTTGAAAGAAAAAGATAAAAAGAGGTCTGATGCTGATCAAGGACAGGCTGTGGAGATGGGAGCCATAGCTGGAGTGCCTGGAACAACTTCTTCATAACGGATTGCAAGATTTTGACATGGAATGTTAATGGGGTGAATTCCCCACAAAAGAGAAAAGTTATTTCACTACTTGAAAAAAGTAAATCATATGTCTGCAAGAAACCCATATTAAAAAGATTGACAAAAAGTATTTAAGAAACAAGAAAGTGGGTCTGGAATTTATTTCTGCTAATTCTAAGAAGAAAATCAATGGGGTAGTTTTGTATATAAAACCCCAATTACATCCATAGTTACTGTTTGCTGACAATCAAGGCAGATATGTAATTGTGCAAACTGAATTACAGGGAATAAAATCTATTGTAATGGGTGTCTATGGAGATTCTCAGTCATCCAGGTCATGGTTGTCCCAAAGGTGCTTTTTCAAGAGGCAACTGGACTTTCTTGTTTTTCTTTGAAGATGTTTCGCTTCTCATCCAAGAAGCTTCTTCAGCTCTGACTGGATGGTGGGTAATGGAAGGATTTATACTCCTTGCAAACAGCTGGTCATTTCCATTCTTTTAGAAAGTCCTTGAGGCCACTTGGAGGTTTGTCTGTGTCTTTGGGGTCACCTGAGTAGTGCAATGGGTATGGAGCCTTCTTGGAACTGCTGAAAGGACTGTGTTGTAGAACTGTGTTTTCCGCAGGATGTTTTCTGCCCTGTGTCCCTTCACTGTTGAACACAGGCACAGGCTGTTGGGGATGAGTTTGTGTTGACTCCATCTCAAACTGAAGTGCAAATGGTTCCTGTAGTCTGCAATTTTTCTGGAAATCTGTTCATTCTCCTGCACCATTTGAGGGTGTTCATCCCAAAATGCATAGGTAAATATCTATGGAGATTACATCTTAAATTTGGTTTTCAGTCTTTTAAATGGAGATTAAATGTGTCTGTTTTGCAGAGGCCACAGATTGTTAAGGAATATAAACAAGTACTCCAAGACTATTTTAACAATAATTTAGGCAAGGGAACCAATTTGACAACAGTTTAGGACACTAGTGAAGCTGTGATAGGGTTATTTTATACAATACAGCAATTAAGAAGATGAATGGAAAAATCCAAAAAGTATTACAAGAAATTAAATTGAAGGAAAGAGAGCTCCAGAAATCACCAGAAGACCCTAACTTAATCAACTAAAATTCTTGCAACAAATTTCTTTGTTGACTGTTTCAAATATTGAAAAGAAACTTAAATATATGAAACATTTTTTTGAACATGCAAATAAACCAGGGAGCTGATTTGGCATATAAATTAAGAAAACAGACGGAAAAGAAGATGATAATTAAACTTCAAGAGGGAAACAAGGTCTATATGGATAATAAAAATATTCAAAGACTTTTTTGGAACAACTACAGGTAGTCCTAGAGTTACAAATGTAATGGAGCCTGCCCATTCCATTCATAACCTGAGGATTTGTGGGAGTGAACCTCGTACCTTGAACGGGATAACTCCCTCTTTCTTTCTTTTCTTTTCTTTTTTCTTTCTTTTTATTAGATTTATATACCGCCCTTCTCCCCGAGGGGACTCAGGGCGGTGAACAGGCAAAGATAAAAGACATAGATACAACATTTTAAAAACCAATTAAAACCGAATTAAATAATTGCCCCAACAATTCAAAACCCATTTTTTAAAAAATTTGGATTATGAAATTAAAATTTAAAATTTTCTTACAAAAAGGGGAGAGATTATGCCAGGCCCGCCTGATGAAACAAGAAAGTTTTTAACTCACGGCGGAAAGCACGAAGATCCGGGATCCGCCGAATCTCTGGGGGGAGGTCGTTCCAGATAGTGGGTGCCCCCACAGAAAAGGCTCTCCCCCTGGGGGCCGCCAGTCGACATTGTTTGGCCGACGGCACCCGGAGGAGCCCTTCTCTGTGGGAGCGTACCGGTCGGTGGGAGGCTATTGGAGGTAGTAGGCGGTCCTGTAAGTACCCGGGTCCTAAGCCATGGAGCGCTTTAAAGGTGGTAACCAACACCTTGAAGTGCACCCGGAAGACCACCGGGAGCCAGTGCAGCTCGCGCAAGAGCAGTGTCACATGAGAGCGCCACGTCGCTCCCATCACCACCCGCGCGGCCGCACTCTGCGCCAGTTGGAGCCTCCGGGTGCTCCTCAAGGGGAGCCCCATGTAGAGAGCATTACAGTAGTCCAGGCGGGAGGGCATGAGTGACCGTGAGTAAGGAGTCCCGATCCAGAAAGGGGCGCAACTGGCGAATCAGGCGAACCTGATGAAAAATCCTCCCGGTCACGGCCGTCAGATGCTCTTCTAAGGACAGCCGTGAATCCAGGAGGACGCCCAAATTGCACGCCCTCTCTGTGGGGGCCAATGATTCGCCCCCAATAGTCAGCGATGGTACCAGCTGACTATATCGGGACATCGGAAACCACAGCCACTCGGTCTTGGATGGATTGAGTCTGAGCCTGTTCTTCCCCATCCAGATCCGCACGGCCTCCAGGCACCGGGACATCACTTCAAGGGCATCGTTGGGGTGGTCTGGGATGGAGATGTACAGCTGGGTGTCGTCAGCGTACTGATGATATCTCACCCCAAAACCACGGATGATCTCACCCAGCGGCTTCACATAAATGTTGAACAGGAGGGGCGAGAGAACCGAACCCTCCTTTTGCCCACACATTCACTAATCGAATGCGAGGCTCATGAAGTGCACATGAGGTATTTCAGGGTGGGGAAGGCCATGGGGGGCCTAGTGATGGAACAGGCCACCTGCCTAAGACCACCCAAGGCCTCCCTGACCCACTGAAATACCTCATGCTCCCCACAATTGCTTTCCCTCCCACCCAACCTGCCACGCCGGGTCACTTGCCTCGTGAAGATCTAGGAAGCAGTCTCATCTCCAGTCTCTCAGCCACGTGCACCCCTTTGATGCTCCGTTTGGTCTTCCACGGGCCTCCCCCGGCACGTTGCAGGCCAAAATGGAGCTTCTGAGGGGCAGATGCGCCCCTCCGATGCACTGTTTGGGCCTTCGCGGGCCTCCCCCAGCACATTACAGGTCGAAATGGAGCTTCCGAGGGGCAGATCCTCTGTTGCAGAGCCTCTGCGGTTGTTTGTAAGGGTGAACAACTGCCGTGGTGCTGCAAGATTCGTAGTTTCGGGACTTGTTCATAAATGCTAGGGGGCGCTTATCACGTAACTTCAAATGTTTGCTAAGGGAACGCTCGTAACCTGGGGATTCACTGTAAAATTTTGGTTATAATGAACAAAAATGTTTTTATGAAGGCAATTATGGAGATGGAAACTACAATGACTTTGGAATCTACAACCAACAGCCTTCAAACTATGGTCCAATGAAGAGTGGAAATTTTGGTGAAAACATGGAGGTGGAGGTAACATGTTGAACAAAAATTACCTTCTGATCACCACTTTATTAATTTCAGTAACATAAATAGAGCAAGTGAAGTAGATGAAAGTGAAGTGGTGTAGGGTTTCCTGCCTAAGCAGGGGGTTGGACTAGAAGACCTCCAAGGTCCATTCCAACTCTGTTATTCTATTCTATTCTATTCTATCTATTTTTTCAGGCTCCCCTTTTCTCTTAACCTAAGCCAATAGGTTGCATCCCTCTGAAATGAGGTTCCTCCCAAGATTCAAACAACCTTTACCCTATTGGTACTTTGAAGAGCTCTGAAAACATGGCACTTTTCCGAGACCTTTAGAGGGGATGATTAATCCCCCCCCTTTTCTCTTCTCATCCAGTTTCATATTTTTGTATTTCTTGTTTCAATGTTTTTAACAATTTGTAAACTATGCAGAGTCACTGAGAGTCTGGTGGCATATTATCATTATTGTTTCCCTGTCATTGCACCTTTCATTTGAAAGCCTGCCTATATCATTTTGTGATAAGTTGGCTTGTGTTTTCAACATCTCTACAAATTAGCTTTTCTTCTTGGATACTATTAAATAGGAGAACTTGTTCAGTCAACATCATAATTTGAAAGCATCAATTCTTTGGCGCTCAGCCTTCCTTATGGTCCAACTCTCACAGCCATACATTACTACTGAGAAAACTGTAGTTTGGACCTTATGGACCTTTGTTGGCTAGGTGATGTCTCTGCTTTTTAATATGCTGTCTAGTTTTGCCATAGCTTTCCTCCCCAGGAGCAAGCGTCTTTTAATTTCTTGGCTGCAGACCCCATCTGTGGTGATCTTGGAGCCCAGGAAAATAAAATCTGACACTACCTCCATTTCTTCCCCATCTATTTGCCAGGAATTGAGAGGGCCGGATGCCATGATTTTAGTTTTTTTAATGTTGAGTTTCAAGCCAACTTTTGCACTCTCCTCTTTCACCCTCATCAAGAGTCTCTTAAGTTCCTCTTCACTTTCTGCCATTAGAGTGGTATTGTCTGCATATCTGAGGTTGTTGATATTACTCCCCACAATCTTAATTCTGGCTTATGATTCATCCAGTTCAACATTTCACATGATGTACTCTGTGTATAAGTTAAATAAGCAGGGTGACAATATACAGTCTTGTCATACTCCTTTCCTTATTTTGAACCAATCAGTTCCATGTCCACTTCCATTTCTAACTGTTGCTTCTTGACCCTCATACAGGTCTCTCAGGAGACAGGTAAGGTGGTCTGGTACGCCCATCTCTTTAAGAACTTGCCATAGTTTGTTGTGATCCACACAATCAAAGGCTTTAGCATATTCAATGAAGCAGAAGTAGGTGTTTTCCTGGAACTCCCTTGCTTTCTCCATAAACCAGTGAATGTTGGCAATTTAATCTCTAGATCCTCTGCCTCTTCAAAACCCAGCTTGTAGCAATAGCAATAGCATTTAGACTTATATACCACTTCACAGTGCTTTACAGCCCTCTCTAAGCAGTTTACAGAGTCAGCATATTGCCCCCTACAATCTGGGTCCTCATTTTACTGACATCGGAATGATGGAAGGCTGAGTCAACCTTGAGCCTGGTGAGGATTGAACCCCTGGCAGTCATCAGAATTAGCCTGCAATACTGCATTCTAACCACTGCGCCACCACGGCTCCATTTCGGCCTGCAACGTGCTGGGGGAGGCCCGCAGAGGCCCTAACGGAGCTTCCGAGGGGCGGATCCCTGGGAAGTTCCATTTCAACCTGCAACATGCAGGATGAATGTTGCAGAGCCTCTGCGGTTGTTTGTAAGGGTGAACAACTGCTGTGGTGCTACAAGATTTGTAGTTTCATGACCTGTTCATAAATGCTAGGGGGCGCTTAATGCGTAACTTTGAATGTTCGCTAAGGGAATGCTCGTAACCCGGGATTACCTGTATACTAATTTAGATAAGAAACAGGAAGTCTCCTTAGAAAGTATGGAGGATTTTATATCAATTCAAAATCTCCCTAAACTACAGTTTTGGAAAACTATAGTCCAATAATGACCTTTGAAACAATACAAGCAATTAAAAGAACTAAGACAGGCAAAGCTCCGTGACCTTATGGCCTACTGAGTGAATTTTATACAATTTTTGAAGATCAACTACTGGAAGGACTTAATAAACTCTATCTTACAAGGAAACCCTATGCCAGATTCATGGACAGATGCCTATATTTCTTTAATACTCAAAGAATGATTAAACCTAGCTTCTGTGAAGTATTACAGGCCAATTGCTCTCCTTAATGATGATTGCAAACTTTTTACATCTATCCTAGCTGAAAGACAACAGAGCAAAAGGATTACAAATTAAAGCACACAATCATAAACTTTGCACTTTTGCTGATGACTTGGTATTGATTGTGTAAGACCCGCTAGAGAACATTGACTCTGTTATGAGGAACATTAAAATATTTGGAGAAAAGGCAGTCCTAAAAATAAACTAAAGATGACAATATTGACTAAGAACATAAATGTGGAAGGCCAGAAGAAATTGGAACTTAAAACTAGTTTTAAAGTTGTGAAAAAGGTACAGTATTTGGGGGTGATTCTTACTGATGAAAATTCTAAGCTGTACAAAAATAATTATGTTAAAATATGGAAGGAGATAAAATTGGATTTAAATAGATGGCAAAAACTAGATTTGTCATTAATGGTAAGAATTTCCATGATTAAAATGAATGTACTACCTAGAATGTTATTTCTATTCTAGACTGTACCGATATTGATTAAATATTCTTCTTTTAAACAGTGGCAGAAAGATATACAGTTGCAAGAAAAAGTATGTGAACCCCTTGGGATTATGTGGAGTTTTGCATGAATTGGTCATAAAATGTGCTCTGAACTTCATCTAAGTCACAACAATAAAAGAACACAGTCTGCTTAAAATAATACTACACAAACATTAGATGTTGCCATGGTTTAATTGAACATAACATGTAAATATTCACAGTGCAGGGAGGAAAAAGTATGTGAGCCCCTAGCCTAATGACTTCTCCAAGAGCTAATTGGAGCCAGGAGTGAGCCAACCTTGACTCCAATCAGTGTGATGATATTGGATGTGTTGCTGACAGCTGTCCTGCCCTTTAAAAACACACGCCTGTTTTGGGTTTACTGGTTTCAAGAAGCACTGTCTGATGTGAACCATGCCTCGCGGAAAAGAGCTCTCAGAAGACCTACGATCAAGAATTGTTGACTTGCATGAAGCTGGAAAGGGTTACAAAAGTATCTCCAAAAGCCTTGATGTTCATGTGTCCACGGTAAGACAGACTGTCTACAAATGGAGAAAGTTTAGCACTGTTGCTACTCTCCCTAGGCGTGGTCGTCCTGTAAAAATGACTGCAAGAGCACAGCGCAGAATGCTTCATGAGGTAAAGAAGAATCCTAGAGTGTCAGCTAAAGTCGTACAGAAATCTCTGGCACATGCTAACATTTTTGTTGACACATCTACAATAAGGAAAACATTAAACAAGAATGGAGTACATGGGAGGACACCACGGAGGAAGCCATTGCTGCCCCAAAAAAATATTGCAGCACGTTTGAAGTTTGCAAAAGAGCACCTGGATGTTCCACAGCACTACTGGCAAAATATACTGTGGACAGATGAAATCAAAATTGAGTTGTTTGGGAAAAACACACAACACTATGTGTGGAGAAAAAAAGGCACAGCACACCAACATCAAAACCTCATCCCCACTGTAAAACATGGCGGAGGGAGCATCATGGTTTGGGGCTGCTTTGCTGCCTCAGGGCCTGGACGGATTGTTGTCATTGATGGGAAAATGAATTCCAGAGTTTATCAAGACATTTTGCAGGAAAACATACGACCATCTGTCCGCCAACTGAAGCTCCGCAGAGGATGGGTGATGCAACAGGACAATGACCCAAAGCATACAAGTAATTCAACAAAAAAATGGCTTCAACAGCACAGAATACGCCTTCTGGAGTGGCCCAGTCAGAGTCCTGACCTCAACCCGATTGAAATGCTGTGGCATGACCTTAAGAGAGCGATTCACACCAGACATCCCAAGATTATTGCTACACTGAAACAGTTTTGTGAAGAGGAGTGGTCCAAAATTACTCCAGACCATTGTGCAGGTCTGATCTGTAACTACAGGAAACGTTTGGTTGAGGTTATTGCTGCCAAAGGAGGGTCAACCAGTTATTAAGTCCAAAGGTTCACATACTTTTTCCTCCCTGCACTGTGAATGTTTACATGTTATGTTCAATTAAACCATGGCAACATCTAATGTTTGTGTAGTATTATTTTAAGCAGACTGTGTTTTTCTATTGTTGTGATTTAGATGAAGTTCAGAGCACATTTTATGACCAATTCATGCAAAACTCCACGTAATCCCAAAGGGTTCACATACTTTTTCTTGCAACTGTATCTAAATTCATTTGGCAAAATAAAAAAAACAAGAATTAAATACAAGCTGTTACGGGATTCTAAAGAGAGAGGTGGTCTTGGTTTGCCGGATCTTAGATTATATTATTTATGTATTTATTTATTTGATTTGATTTGTATGCCACCCTATCTCCATAGGACTCAGGGCGGCTCACAACAATTAAAAAATACAATCCCAATCCAATAAAAACATGTTAAAAATACATATTAAACCCATAAAACACATTAAAAATAAGCAAAACCCCATCAGTCCAGGCCGGGCAATTTGAACAGCCATGTTTTTAGTTCACGGTGGAAAGTGCGAAGGTCAGGGGCCAACCAGAGCCCCAGGGGGAGTTGATTCCAAAGGGCGGGTGCGCCCACAGAGAAAGCTCTACCTCTGGGGATCACCAGCCGACATTGTCTAGCTGACGGCACCCTGAGTAGGCCCTCCCTGTGAGAACGCACCGGGCGATGGGAAGCTGTTGCTGGTTGCAGATGGTCCGACAGATATCCTGGGCCTAAGCCATGTAGGGCTTTATAGGTCATCACCAGCACCTTGAATCTCACCCGGAGGGCAACCGGCAGCCAATGCAAGTCACGCAGGAGAGATGTAACATGGGAGTATCGGGACCCTCCCATCACAACCCGCACGGCTGCATTCTGTACCAGCTGAAGCCTCTGAGTGGACCTCAAGGGCAGCCCCAAGTAGAGAGCATTACAGTAGTCAATACGGGAGGTGATATTATGATGTTTGTTGTTTGGTATGGTTAAAAGATTGGATAACTTTAAAAAAATTCAAGACTGTTAGATCTCAAAGGTTCTGATTTGAAATTTGGGTGGCATGCCTATTTGTTGTTTGTCGTAAATTGAGGACTAACTGTATTTGAAAAAGAGGAATTCAAGATAAAGGGAAGAGAACAATTAGTAAGTGAAGGATTTGTTTGTGATTGGTTTAATTATCATACAATTTTTGAAAGATTTAAACTTGATAAAAGTTTTGTTTTCGCAGGAGTTAAATCTGAACTGGATGTCAGTTTATGTTCTGGAGATGACCACTTGATTACTAAAGTATATAAAATGTTACTTAAGATGAATCTAGAAGACGAACATATCAAAGATTGCATGGTAAAATGGGCAAAAAAACTTGGGCTGACAATATAATGCTAGATAAATGGAAGAATGTATGGATTAATGGACTAAAATTCACATTGAATTATAGCTTTAAAGAATTTTTTAATAAAATGATGTATCATTGGTATTTGACCCCAGATAGACTAGCGAAAATGTTTTCTTATTAGAAGAAAACTCTTCTAATAAGGGTTGGAAATGCAACCAAAATCCAGATACATTTTATCACATGTGGTGGTCTTGCAACTATGTGAAAACATACTGGATAAACATGATAATGATATTTCAGAAAATATTTTATAGGGTACAAATATTAATGAAACCCGAAGCTTTTCTTTTAGGTATTATGGACATCGAAAAATAATTTGGGGTGCTATTCCTTCACATGGTGACCGCTGTGTGGATTGTCCTTGCCAAGCACTGGAAAAGAAGAGATGCCAACTGTTGAAGAATGGATTTTAAAATTGACTGAATTAGCAGAGATGGTGAAACTAACTGCTTTGATTAGAGACAATGGACTGGACAGCTTTATAATAGAGTCTGGAAGTCGTTTGTGGACTTTCTACATGTTAAATACAATAACAGATGGTTAACAGAGGGATTTGAAGATTCGTGTAATGTTTGGGATAACCAGTTGACTGGTTTTAAAAAATTTTTTACATATACATTATGATCAGATGTTGGCTCGTCATCATGCTGGTGGAGCCGCTCACATCACAACGCCATGAGGCTCATTGTGCTGGTGGAGCCACTAGCGGCAGTACGCCTTGAGGCCTGTTGCGCCGAGCCTCCGTGCACCGGTGGAGTTGCTTGCGGCAGAACGCCACAAGACTCGTAGCACCGGTGGAGTTGCTCACGGCAGAAAGCCGCTCGTGGCAGAACTTTTCGCCTGGACGGAGAAATGACAGAGACTCAAAGCTTCGTGTGCTTGCAAAGGGGATGGTTTGAAATGGAGCAATTAGCTCCGTTTCAAACCATCCCCTTTGCAAGCAGACAAAGCTTTGTCACTCTCTGGGTGAAAAGTGTTTGGGCAGCTACCACCAGTCCCGCCATCTCCATCCCACTGTCTGCTTTCCCGCAGCAGGCCAAGCTCTCGGCACGCCCCAGCCTCCACCCGCACTGCCAGGAGGGCGAAGAGCCCCTGCAAGGCATCATGGCCGAGAAGTGTCCCAGCAGAAGCTGGGCCAGCAGGGTGGAGGCCGGGGTGTGCTGAGAGTTTGGCTTGTTGCAGCCACAGGCAAGCAGACAGTGGGACGGAGAGGGTGGGGCCAGCTGTAGTTGTGCTCCCACTCCCATCGGCCCCCATGCTCACTGCCTCCTGCACTTAAAAAAAATAAGACCTCCCCAAAAGTAAGCCCGAGTGCTTATTTTCAAGCTCAAAAGAAAATAAGACCAGGTCTTATTTTCAGGGAAACACGGTATGTATTTTGTGTACATTTAAAAATCACTATTAGTCTGAGTACTTCAAATTATAGTCTCAATACAGCTATTTGAGAACTGATGTTAAAAATTAGTACAGAAAAAGTCTATATGTAGCTAAATAAAAAGGTTATCTTGTAGGTGCAAAAGCATCAAGATACACTGACACATAACACTAAGTTGTCTCACTGTGATAGTCTACATCAGCGGTTCTCAACCTGGGGGTCGCGACCCCTTTGGGAGTCGAACGGCCATTTCACAGGGGTCGCCAAAGCCCTCTCTGCCCCCCCATGCCTTCACTCACCCTCACCCCCTGCCTCTGTTGGATCGCCGGTCGCTGGTCGCTTACCCCGCCCACTCCCAATCTATTGCTGCCTTCTGAGTCCCAGCTGATGGCTAGAGGGAAAAAACTGTTTAAATTCTTGATGCGGGGCTTCAAAGGGCCGCCTTACAGCTGATCAGTGTTAAAAGAAAACAAATGAGTAGACCGGTGCCTGCAAAAATAGAAAAAACAGCCCCTTTCAGCTTCAGAATAGGTTAATTACCTTAAGTTGATTTGATCAGCCTCCCGACTCTCAGCTGATTTGCTCTCAGCTGTTTTGCGGAGGGCTCTGTTGCTAGCTAAGAGGTAAATTGCTGGAGCAGATTTTCCCCCAGCTATGAAAAAGCGAAACTGAAAGTAAAGCAGGGTCTTTGCTGCAACGTGACAAAATGAGGCAGAGAGAGATTTCTTTTTCTTTTTCCTCACCAAAAAAGGTAGGGGCAAAACTGCAAACAATGGGAAATTTAAGGCAAAAGAGGAGGTTCAAGATTTTAAAACACAAAAGAAAAAAAGCTCTATTTAACTAGGGAATTGTAATAATTGAGATACTATTAATTGTATTTTGTGTTGAAAGCAGAAATGGTTAAGTTGTGGTTTGGAGGAATATATGGGGGAAATTATTTGGTTTATTATTATTGGTAAATATAATTAATTGATTTGTAAGAAATTGGATTGCATGGAAATAATTGGAATATTCATGTTCATATTGATTAATATACAAAAAGATAGTTATATAACTAATTGATTTATATTAAAATGTTGAATTTGTATTAAACAACTGTAATATTAACATTAACCAATGTGAGGATGGATATAAAAATAGATGACAATGGGAAGGGGTATAATATAGAATAGAAGGGGAAAATTGAATTTGATTAAGATTAGAGATGAGGATGAAGGGTAATATTGGTTTTTTAAAAAAATAGATGAGGAATAAATATGGCAAAAAGGAAATATAGAAACTGTAAATTTAATTGAAATCACTAAACACTGTTTAAATTTGTGAACCAGCCAAATACTCTGTTCAAAGAAAATACATTGCATGTTTGTATGTGTGTTTTTAATTATTGCTATTTATTCATATTTGTTCTCTTTTATTCTTTAAAGTTTAACAATTCATTCTTTATCTTAATATCTTTATATTTGTTTGGGGTTGGTTTTCTTCCCTTTCATCTTTTTTACTGTACAGGAATCTTTCTCCTCAAACCTACCACCTCTCTTTTTTCTTTCCTTCTTACTTTCTCTTCCCCCCTCTTCTTCTCCTCCCTACTTCCTCTTCCTTTCTCCTTCTCCTCCTCTC
>WNWU01012524.1:278409-325967 GCA_012654045.1 Ptyas mucosa
GATGAAGAAGGCAGGATTTTAATGGTGGAAATAAAAATGAATTTTAAGCAAATACTTTTGATAGCGTTATACGCTCCAAATGACAAACAAGAAGAATTTTATAAGAAGCTGCACAGGAAAATCATAGAATTGGACTATGAATATATATATATGTATAATGGGTGATTTTAATGCTGTAATAGATGCGGAGTTGAACTATAAAAAAACAAAGACAAATAAGAAACTCAGAAAAAAACTCCCAAAATCTTTTTTCACAATGATTGAAGAATTAAGTATTCAAGATATTTGGAGACAAAGACATTTGAAAGAAAAACAATACACCTTTTATTCAAATAGACATTTGTCATGGTCGAGGATAGATATGATATGGATTTCAACAGAACTTATAGATAATATGCAAGAAGTAAACATTGAAACAAGTATTTGGGTGGACCACAATCCAATAATAATAACTTGGAAAGGACAGAAGAAAAAGACAAGATGGACGTTGAATCAAGTAATAGTAAATGAAAAAGAATTCCAACAGACAATGGAAAAGGAATTAGAGTTTTTCTTCAAAATAGTGTCGTAAATGTTGTGCAGCAACAACATAGTTTCTTTTTGGAGTGCCTGAAGAGCACTCTTCTTCCTGAAGAGCCATCTTGCCTTGTCTTAAAAAGTCCAAATAATACTCAATGTTCTGTCAGTAATCTGTCACCACTCTAGAGTCTATTCTTTTTGACTTCCCAAAGCCAGCAAATTCATAAATCTTAACATTGTTCATCAGGAGATATGGTTCTTTATATCCCACAGTTAGTCAATAAGTTCCATTTATACAGTCCAGGGGTTTAATAACTCTTTAGATCCGCTCTTTAAATTGCTAGTTACTTCCAGTATTCAAAGTCATTCCATTAGATATCCTCCAGGTTTTCAAGGTTGATCCTCTAGTAACTATAAAGTAGATAAGTATAGTACAGTAGATAAGTATAGAACAGTAGATAATACTTCCGGTGGCGACATCAGGGCAGTGCAGAGGGAAAAGGATGATCTCTGCCCTTTGACTCTGATTTTTTCATGCTTGGGGACCCTTTGAAGGTGCGTTGAGTTTGGAGAGCCACGCAAAACAGAGTGTTGTGACCCAGGCCCACGTAGTTGATATTAAATGCAAACAGTTCCAAAAAACAAACAGATTTTATTAAAACAGCTGAGAATTAACTCATTCTCAGCGTATTCTAAATGAAATGAAAGCAAAGTCCTTAAAACACCAGTCTTTAGTTTATCTCTGACCTTGGGATAATTAGGCAAACTGCCAAAGGCTTTTCTTGGCAACAGTTCAGGAACAGAAGAAATAACTACAGCCAAACAAGAAGCAATTATCTCAACGGTTGTTTTCCGGCAAAGAGGCCAAGGGCCGTTGCTGGTCTTTTAAGCCTTATGGGAGGGGCCAATCATCTCTTGGCCCTACTCCCGAGTCGTCCTCTCTGCTTTAGCTGCTCCTGCCTTCTGGCAGCTCTTCTCATACATGCACTAGGAACAGGCTCCTCCTGTTCCTCTGCCTCACTACTGTCAGCCTCTGGAGGCTCCGAAGTCCGCACATCACTCCCCAATGGCCCTGGCCCCATCTCTGCCTCCAACGCAGAGCCCTCATCTAGGCGTTCCCCAGCCTCCAGGACTGGCCCACGTTCTTCCTCAGCCTCATCGTTGTCCGACTCCACTGCCAGCTCTGCAGGCTGCTGGTGGACCACAACACAGAGGGGAAGCCTGGGGGACAGCGAAGTGGAGAGCAGCCACCAGCTGGAATGAGGGAAACCCTCTTTAACCCGGTGCGAAAGTGTCCTGTCATGTCATTTTGACATGGCGGACCCAAGGCTGTGACAAGCCACAACAGACTTGGAAGAGAAAACGTTATTTGCAGACTGTGTCCATCTTTGTTTGTAAGGAACTTCCATATGTGCAGCAGCTTGAACTGTCAAAGTGAGTAATTTTAAAATATTTGGCAAAAAGGAAGGAAGCTCCGGCAGAAAACTAGAGTCGAGTTAAAGAGAAGAGCTGCGAGAGGGTGGAGAGGAGAAGAGAGAGGAATTGTTGGGACTGAGAGATCCGGACATAACACTGAATGACTAAGCAGAAAAACTGACAGAGGCGGAGTGGATAATGAGGATGACACTATTTAAGAACATTGAAAAACCCAGAGAAACAAAATATCTAAACAGCGAAGTTGCTCGATTCTGAGTATCAAAAAGAGTGTTACATTGTATATTGTCATTAATACCCTGATTAATACGATTTCCTTGAATATTGCTTTTATGGCATTGCTCTCTTAGTGGGATTGTATTTACAGTTATATATAACTATATTAATATTAATTTATAGATATTTAGATTGTATTGAGGTTTCTTATTTAAAATAGAATTATTTATAATTAATATTTAGTGGAAATTATATTTATTATAGTTAAGTTAGTTTGATTAATTAAATCAATTTAATTGGTTGAATATAGAGGAAATATACTTAGTGATCTTTAGTCATATTGTATTGTACTGTATACTTCTATGTTGATTTATAGATATAGAATATTGGGAAGATAATTTATGATAATAGAAATAGAACTTAAAACAAATAAAATTTGATACAAGAAAATACTATAATATTGATAGAGGAACAGAAAGATATCTAAGAATTATTACCAACTTATTTGTGGTTTAATTTAATTTATTTAAAAGAAAGAAATATAGATATAAAAGAAGTAATCTCGAATGATAGAAAGAAACTATTAGTATTTATAAAAGTGGTGGATGGTAATTTGGGAAAAGATTTACAAAACTTTGGAAGAACAAATGAGAATTTTAAAGGAAATGACAAGCACTACCACTACATCACTGAGGGCAGGGAAAAAGATAGCATCTAACCCGACGGTGGCAATGGCTTCTCCGTCACATCAGAGATCAATAGAAGAGATGCTACCTACAGAAAAATCAAGTTCCAGCCTGACTTCTCAAATGATGCAATCTACCCTTTTAACATTACAGGACACCATGGTTAAAGTCCAGGAGATGATGATAAAAATTCATGGAGAGTTGAAAACTGATATACAGAATTTGGACAATAAAGTTGATACAATTCAAGAGGCGATACAAAGGAATGAACAAAAAATTAAATCGGTGGAAATGAAAACTGAGCAAACGGAAAAAAAATTAGAACAGATGGACCAAAAAATGATGGCGGTGAATAAAGATCTAGAGAGTTCGTTGATACACCTCAAGATGGAGAGATCCTCCTTTTATTTGAGGTTCCAAAATGTTATGGAAATGAAAGAAGACGACCTGGGAGGGGTAATGGCGGGATTGATTACAGAAGCCCTCCAGAGGGAAAAATAAGAGATAATAAATGAGTCGGACGAAGTTTATAGAGTCCAAACAAATTATGCAAAGTGTCATCACCTGCCCAGAGAAGTACACATCAGGTTCGCACAAAAGAAGGTCCGAGATATCATTTATAAAATCACAAGGGACAAACCCATGTTTTATAATGGGAAAGAAATCATAACGTTGAAGCAGGTCCCTAGGCAGATTCAGGAACAAAGGAAAGACTACCAGTTCCTAGCATCTCTGCTGAATAGGAAGAATATATTATTCCAATGGATCATCCCAGAAGGAATGTCGATATCCTGGCAGGGCAAAAGAATTAAAATCGATGATTTAGACAAAGGCCAAGAACTATGCGATCAACTGATGGGGATGGAAGAAGATTCAAGTAGCAGAGAGAAATTGGAGACAGTTAGTCTAGAAGAACAGAGACAAGAATCCGGAGGTGAAGAGTTGGAAGAAAGAAGCAAGGCGATAAAAGAGAACAAAGAAGAAGAAAGAGGTACCAGGACTAGGGCACAAAGAATTACCAGAACAAATAGAAACCAGAGATCAGCAGACAACTAGGAAAATGGAGAAAGAAACCCAACTACTGTCAATAAATTTTTTTTTTATTTTTTATTTATATTTATATGCCGCCCTTCTCCGGAGACTCAGGGTGGCTTACAATGCGTTAAGCAATAGCCTTCATACTTTTGTATATTTATACAAAGTCAGCTTATTGCCCTCACAAACCGGGTCCTCATTTTGCCCACCTTAGAACGGATGGAAGGCTGAGTCAACCTTGAGCCTGGTGAGATTAGAACTCGCAGTAATTGCAGGCAGCTGGATGTTAAATGCTGCCTTAATAGGAGGCATTAGCCTGCTACGCCACTCAGGCTCCAAATGTGAATGGATTGAATGATTTTGTGAAAAGAAAAAAAATACGAAATTGGTGAAGGAGAATGTAGATATTATATGTCTCCAGGAGGCGCACATCCAAAAAAAAGACCAGAAATATTTCGAATATAACAAATTGGGGAAATTGTTTTCAGCACTGGCAGAAAAAAAAAGAGAGGGGTGGTGGTATATATTAGAAAAGAAATAAAAGCTAACTTAGTTTATGCAGACCCTAAGGGAAGGGTATTATTGCTTGAATTAACAATAGGGGAAATTAAACTGTTATTAGCTAACATTTACGCCCCCAATAAAAATCAGAGGGAATTTTATAAGAAAACCCATGAAAGGATTATTGGGACAGGTTGTAAAAACATATGTATAGTGGGGGACTACAATGGAATAGTAAATATTAAAAAAGATTATGTTAGTGATAAGAAAAAGCAAAAAAAGAGGAATGTATTACCGAAAATTTTCTTTGATATGGTCGAGGAGTTAAATTTGATAGATGTGTGGAGAACATTAAACCCCAATGGGAAAAAAAATACCTTTTATTCTAATCCTCATAAATCTTTCTTGAGAATTGATATGGTATGGGCAAACAGGGAATTAAGCAAGGAGATAGAAAATGTAGAGATCCCCCCCCCAACATCTGGGCAGATTATAACCCTCTGAAAATAATATGGAGAGGTCAAAAGAGGAAAATTAAAAGATGGACTTTGAATCCACAGATATTACAAGAAAATGAATACCTGCAGAAGATTAAAAAAGAAACACATATTAGATTATCAGATCAAAAATATTTGACAAATTCAAGATTAGGTACACATTTTGTGGCATCAACATCAGAGAAGAAAAATGGTTTAGTTATATATGTAAAGAAGGGAATATCAGCTAACTTAATTGAGGCGGATGCTCAAGGCAGATATATTGCAACTGAACTACTAACTCAGAATGGAAAAATGCTTTTAATTGGAATATATGCACCTAATCAGCAACAGGACAAATTCTATAAATTTGTACATACCAAAATAATACAATGGGACTATAAACCTCTTATACTGATGGGTGATTGGAATGGAGTAATAGATACACAGAAAGATAAAAAAAGTTTGTCAAAGATCTCAACACGTGCAAAATTACCCAAATCTTTCTTTGATATGATGGAAGATATGGAATTGAGAGACATTTGGAGAGTACGGAACACTGAGGAAAGAGATTTTACCTTTTTTTCCGATAGACATCAATCTTTTTCTAGGATTGACTTTATACTAACTACAAATGATTTCCTTTTTAGGGTGAAGAAGGCAAAGATATGTCCAAGAACCTTAACTGATCATAGTCCGGTTTGGGTGGAATTGGAACAGGAAAGGGGAGAAAGGAGGTCTTGGAGATTAAATGAAAATATATTTAGATATGAAGAAAATGTGAATGATCTTAAAAAACAAATGAAAGAATTTTTTGCTATTAATATGTATAAGGGTATTTCGATGGAAATGGTATGGGATGCAAGTAAGGCCTACATGAGGGGAACCTTAATACATATGAATAATAAACATAGATTAAAACAACAAAAGAAGCAGAAAGAGATTGAGGAGGAAATAAAGAAAGAACAATTACTTATAATTAATCCAGGAGATAAGAAAGTAAAAGAAACAATAAACATATTACGAGAGCAATTTAATATGCTTACGGCTGACCAAGTGGCAACTAGTTTACAATATGCTAAACACAATACATTTTGCAATGCTAATAAACCAGGTAGGTGGTTGGCCTATATGCTGAGGAAAAAACAAAAATCACGAGTTATTGATAAGATAGAATTTAGAGGGAATAAAGGGAATTGTAATCAGACAGCAAGATTATAGATTAAGAGCGTTTGCAGATGACTTGGTTGTTACTTTATCTCAACCCATAGAATCGGTTCCACATATGTTGGACATACTAGGTCAATATGGTAAGGTATCTGGATTTAAAGTAAATCAACATAAGACAAAGGTGATAACCAAAAATATGTCTATATCTCAACGAGAAGATTTAGGAAGAATAACGGGGTTTGAAATAGTTAAAAAGGTTAAATACTTAGGAGTATACATTGCAGCCTCAAATACGAAATTATTTAAAAACAACTATGAAGTTCTTTGGCAAGAAGTGCAGAAAGAAATGGAAACTTGGAAAAAGTTACAACTATCTTTATTGGGAAGGATAGCAGTAATAAAAATGAATGTGTTACCTAGGTTTCTATTTTTGTTTCAAATGATATCAGTGCTTAAGAAAGATGGAAATTTGAGGGAGTGGCAGAAAGGGGTTAATACCTTTATTTGGGATGTTAAAAAACCAAGAATAAAACTGAAAATTATACAGGATGTACGTGAGAGAGGAGGTCTTAAAATGCCTAACTTAAGATTGTATTATGAAGCAGCTGTCTTATCACAAATTAGTGACTGGTTTAATTTAACTGAAGAGAGAATTCTAAATATAGAAGGTTATGATTTGTTATATGGATGGCATGCTTATTTGTTATATGAAAAAAAGTGGATAAGGTGTTTAAAGGTCATATACTTAGAAATGCTTTGCTGAGGGTGTGGAAAAAGTATCAATATAAGTTAAATTATAAAATACCTATATGGGCAAATCCCAGACATGCAATAGAAAATGTAAGTATAGAACAAAAACAGGAGGTGATCACTTATAAAGAGCTTCTTTTTATGGAAAGGGGCAAACTGCAATTGAAATCTTTAAATGTATTGAAGGAAGAAGGGATAATCTATACTTGGTTTCAGTATGGTCAGCTTCAAGCTAGATGGAGGGAAGATCAAAAAATTGGTGTTATGCAAAATGAGGAAAATTTGGTAAAACAGTTTAGAGATCAAAGTCAAATGCATATCAAAAGGTTGTACAACGCATTATTGGAAATAGATTCAGAAACGGAACTGGTTAAGGATTGTATGATAAAATGGGCACAACATTTTCAGGAACCAGTGATGATAGAAACTTGGGAAAAGATCTGGGTTAGAAATGTTAAATTTACGCAAGCACAAAATTTAAGAGAAAATTTCTATAAAATGTTTTATAGATGGCATTTAGATCCTTAAAAATTATCATGTATGTATCCAAATGTGCAAGCTAAATGTTGGAGATGTGATTGTGATGATGCAACTTATTATCATATATGGTGGACTTGTAAGAAAATCAAAGCATTTTGGATTAAAATCTGGTGGGTGATGCAGAACATTTTGGAAAAAAGGTTGAAATTTACCCCGCAATTGTTTTTATTGGGTATAACAATGGGTTGTACATCATCAGAGACTAAATTGATTTTAAATTTAATATCAGCAGCTAGGCTGTTGGTTGCGCAACATTGGAAGGACTCTGCCTACTATTGAAGATTGGATACTGAAAGTAACGAACTTGGCGGAAATGGCGAAAATTTCAGCGTATTTGAAGGACTATACGCAAGAGAGATATATATCGGAATGGAGAAGATGGATTGATTATATTCAGAGCAAGTATCAGACAAGAAAATACCAAATAGCTTATGAATGAATGTCAATTTTAGATGTATTATGTTACTTATAGCGGAGTTAAGGTCCTAGGGGGGGATTTGTTAGCTTAAGGATAGTTAGGTTAATTTAGCTTATGATTGTTAACTGAAATACCCTGTATTTTGCTCTGGGAAGTCTGGGGGGGAGGGTGGGAAGGGGTGTGGGGGGTGTGGGGGGGGAGGGGAAAAGGGTGGGGGGAATACTGGGGGGGGAAATCCTTGTTGTGTAAAACTTTTTAATAAAAAAAAGAGGGATAACAATAGCTTACATGTCAAAGAGAAATAAGGAGAAATGGAAACAACAGGACACATTACTGAAAGAAATAGGTTAGCTAGAAAAAAAGCTTCAAGTAAAGCCAGGTGATGAACAAACTAATGAAATGTTAACATTAATGAAACATAAATTAAACTTAATAGAACAAGTGGAGTACGCAAAAAACATTACACATACAAAACAATATCTTTTTGAAAACGCAAATAAGCTGGGGAGGTGGTTGGCATACAAATTTAAAAAAAGAAAGAAAGTAAGATAATACATCAGTTGCAGGATGAGGTAGGAAATTTACAAAACAAGGAAGAAGAAATAGAAAAGATTTCATTAAAATATTTCAAAAATCTATATAGACAAGAGGAAATTGAGACAGACAAAATAGAGGACTATTTAAAAGAGTCAGCTCTTCACACACCGCTCGTGCTCCGCTGGTAATAAAGCACACGCACTCACATAGGACGAGGTAGCCCAGTTTAATTACAGCTTACACGGCAGTCTTTTAGTAAGCGCTGAAGTTTCTCAATGGAAAACAAAGCCGAAGACGCGCCCCCACGCTCACTTCCTGGTTTTATAGAATGCTATGCAGATGCCCCTTTCCTGCTCTGGTTACAGATTTAAAGTACCCGCGTAGCGTATTCCTTTCAGCTTCAAGTGGGCGGGCTTCAAGTGGGCGGGATGTTATTCCTTCCGGGGTCGCCAGCACAAGGCAATATCGGGATACATATTCGCCCCCACCCCTTTTCCCCAATGTGTCCATCACCCTTCACCACCATGCAAACCTAAATGCTATCACACCCCATACCCATCCACTGTGTTTGCATTTCATTTATAGATCAGTTTCCTTCGCTGGGGTCTAGGCACGTATTCCAGGTTTATCCCCTCCAGACCTTCGTGTGTGTCGAGGGGTATCTGACACTTGAGGGATTGTCTGATGCTCGACAGTATGCCCATACTGGAGGAAGAAAAGAGAATCTTGTTAAATAGGGAGATAACAATTACGGAATTAAAAGAAGCAATTCAAAGACAAAAGAACAATAAGACTCCGAGACCAGATGGTCTGCCAGGGGAATTTTATAAAAACATAGGGGAAATAATAGAACCAATACTTTTAGAATTGTACAATGAGGTTTTGATGGAAGCAAAAATGCCTGTTTCATGGAGGGAAGCATATATCACGGTGATTATGAAAGAAGGTACCGATTCAAATCAAATCCAAAATTATAGGCCAATTTCACTTTTGAATGCTGATTATAAGATTTTCATGACTATCATAGCAGGAAGGATAAAAAAAATATTAAATGAGATTATTCACCCCGGCCAAAATGGTTTTCTCCCATTGAGACAAATTAGAGATAATATAAGAACGGTATTAAACATATTAGAATATTATGAAGTCCATCCAGAGAAACAAGCAGTGCTTGTTTTTCAGGATGCTCAGAAAGCATTCAACAATTTAAATTGGCATTACATGATTCGACAAATCAGAGAAATGAAATTTGGAGACAAATTTGAACAAATGATTGAAGCAGTATATTCTTCCCAAAAAGCAAGTATTATAATAAATGGAGATATTACAAGACCATTCGAAATAACGAAAGGAGTTCACCAAGGATGCCCACTGTCACCTCTGCTCTTCATTTTGACATTAGAGTCATTATTAATGAAAATCAGAGCAAATTCAGAGATTAAAGGAACCAAAATCAGAAAGGAAGAGTATAAAATACAGGCGTTTGCAGATGACCTGGTATTTTTTATTGAGGACCCAAGGGAGACAAGACCTATCCTAATATGGGAAATAGAGAGATATGGAAAAGTATTGGTCCTTAAAATCAATAAAACAAAAAAAAGATGATAGTTAAAAATGTAGCATCAAAACAGAAAAGAGAATTAGAGGAAGAATTAGGACTACAGAGTACGAAAAAAATTAAATACTTAGGGATATGGCTGACAGCGAGGTGTTTTTTGATTAAAGAAGACAATTATGTGAAATTAATACAACAAATAAAATTGGATTTGGAAAGATGGGGGGCATTACAGCTATCTATACTAGGTCGAATTGCAACCATCAAGATGAATATTCTGCCGAAATTACTCTACCTTTTTCAAACTGTACCCATAAAATTGGAGAAGAAATTTTTTATGGAGTTGAATAGAATTAGAACAAAATTTATATGGGCAGGTAAAAAAGCAAGATTAAAATTAATAGATCTCCAGGATAGTAGAATCAAAGGTGGCTTTGGGCTTCCAGATTGGCGACTGTATTATAAAGCGGCAACTTTAGTATGGGTCAGGGAGTGGATTAACTTGAGAATCAGAAGATTACTTACACTGGAAGGCCACAACTTACAAAAAGGATGGCATGCCTTCTTATGGGACAAGGAGAATAAATCTCATTTATATTTTTTTAGACATAAAGTAAGAGAAGTTCTGATGCAAATATGGCAAGAGACTAAAAGAAAACACTATATGAAAGTCCCCACTTGGTTATCGACAATGGAAGCGATGATCCACCCTAACACCCTAGATATAGGTAAAATGGTTAAATACAATGAAATTTTAGACAGCCAAGGGAATCTAAAAAATAGGCAGGAATTGGAATAACAGGGCATAATTATAGATTAGTGGCCTTATTTGCAACTTCAATCACGGTACAAAAAAGACAAAGATGAATATGGAATTGAGATGGTGCCACAAGAATTGGACAGATTATTGATTGGCCCAGATGAAAAATTGATAACAAAAATTTATAACTACTTATTAGAATTTGATAGAGCTGAAGATAGAGTGAAGGGAGTTATGATAGCGTGGGCAAAAAATGTCAGGCATAGTATTGAATTGGAGGATTGGGAGAAAATTTGGAATGGAAATTATAAGATAACTAAATCGGCAAAATACAAAGAGAACCAATATAAAATGTTGTATCGCTGGCACTTGGCACCTTCTAGATTAGCAAAGATATATCCAAATTTAAGCCCGAACTGTTGGAAACTGTTGGAAATGTGGTCAAAAACAAGGTACCTTTTATTATACATGGTGGTTGTGCCCTGAAACAAAGAAGTATTGGAAGAAAATAGGAGGAGCACCCGGAGGCTCCAACTGGCGCAGAGTGTGGCCGGACGGGTGGTAATGGGAGCGACATGGCACTCCCATGTGACACCCCTCCTGCGCGAGCTGCACTGGCTCCCGGTGGTCTTCCGGGTGCGCTTCAAGGTTTTGGTTACCACCTTTAAAGCGCTCCATGGCTTAGGGCCCGGGTACTTGCGGGACTGCCTACTACCACCAATAGCCTCCCACCGGCCGGTACGCTCCCATAGAGAGGGGCTCCTCCAGGTGCCGTCAGCCAAACAATGTCGACTAGCGGCCCCCAGGGGGAGAGCCTTCTCTGTGGGGGCATCTGGAACGAGCTCCCCCCGGAGATACGGAGGATCCCGGATCTGCGCACCTTCCGCCGCGCTCTTAAGACCTTTTTATTTCACCAGGCAGGCCTGACATAATTTTCTCCCTCTTTTAAAATTTTAATATATTAATATTTTTAATATTTTAATACTTCAAGTTTAAATTTGTTTTAAATTGATTGGGGTCTTAATCTGTCTGGGCCAAACTATTTAATTCGGTTTTATTTCGGCTTTTAAATTTTGTTTTCTTTTTTTTTATAAATACTTTATTGAGTTTTTCAAAATTAAAAAAAAGATTTAAAATCTCTATATCTTTCGGAGGTACAGTGATTCATAGATATTGAGTATCATACATCCAATCTACTTCATCTTAACCATTTTTCATATTTATATTTACAGAGAATGAGCGCTTTCCACCCTATATATATATACAGGTTACACAAATCATACTTTTTTCCTATTGTTTAACCAATTATACCAGTTTCCCCATACTTCATAATGTTTGGATATCTCGTCATCGGTTAGTTCACTCGTTAATTTTGCCATTTCTGCGCACTCTAGAATTTTATTAATTAACATTTCTTCTGATGGTTGGGTTTTAGTTTTCCAGGATTTCGCGAACACTAGTCTAGCCGCTGTTGTTATCTGAATTATAAGTTGGGTTTTATTGTTGTTGAAGCTATCTCCAGTTATACCTAAGAGAAACATTTCTGGGGATGATGTTATATCTTGTTCCAATATTTCACATAGCCAATGTCGTATTTTGGACCAGAATCTTTTTACCTCTGGGCAGGACCACCACATGTGGTAAAAGCTGCCGACCTGTTTGCCACACTTCCAGCACATAGCTGAGAGGTTAGGAAACATTTTCGCCAATCTGGCTGGCGCTAGATGCCACCTGTGTAACATTTTATAGTGATTCTCTCTGAATGTTGCAGATTTCGTCATTTTATAGTTTCTATTCCAGGCCTCCTTCCAATCATTGAAATTTATCCTGTATCCAAAATTCTTTTCCCATATATTTAATTGGTTTTTGGCTATGGCCTCTGCCTTATTCTCATCTAGTAAAAAATTATATATTTTTGTTAGCGTTTTCTTATCCACTCCCCATATAATTTTGTCAAACTTTCCATGTTTGGTTTCAATACCAAATTGGTCCCTGTCTTTTTGATATCTTGAATTTATCTGCAGGTAGTTCCACCAATCTAAATTGAAGCCCTGTTCTCTCAAAGTGTCCAGAGATTTAATCTTTCCATTTTCGTCTAGGATTTCTTTGTATGTGCCAAATTTACAGTTTTCTGTTCTGTTTGGGGCGGTCAAGGCCTCCATAGTGGAGAGCCAGTTTGGAACTTTGGCATAAGTCCTCTGTCTAGTTTCCTCCCATGTTTGTATGAGGGTCTCTCTAATTTTGTGTTTGTGGAAATATGACTTCTTCTTGTTTCTGGGATCCCAGAGGTGGGCGTGCCACCCTTCTTGCAGATCATGTCCTTCTAGCGTCAAGATTCTGCTATTTCGTAGCGTAACCCACTCCTTAATCCAGATTAATTTCGCCGCTTTTTGGTAGGCCTCCCAGTCCGGGAGTCCGAATCCCCCCATTTGTCTTTTCCCTTGTAAAGTTTTAAATGAAATTCTCGACTTCTTACCCTCCCATATATAATTCCTGATATATTTATTCAAATCTAGGAAGAATTTTTTGTCTAGGGTCAGTGGAATATTTTGAAACAAAAATAAAATTTTAGGTAGAATGTTCATTTTGATTGCTGCTATTTTACCTATCAAAGACAGTTTTAGTTTTTCCCAACTTTTTAGATCTTGATGTATTTTTTGCAGTAGTGGAGTGTAGTTGTCGTCTTTTAGTGATGAAAATCTTGCAGTAATCCATATTCCCAGGTATTTTACTTTCCTGACTGCCTGGAGGCCTAATAGATCTTCCAATTCCTTTTTCTGTGTATCTATCATATTTTTCACTATTATTTTAGTTTTTTCCCTATTGAGTTTAAGGCCAGCCACTTGACCATATTTTTGTATTTCTTGCAGTATTCTTGGTCCCGTTTCTAGTGGATCTTCTATTATGAGGGTTACGTCATCCGCAAAGGCTTGCGTTTTATATATTTCCTTCCTAATCTTGGCTCCTTTGATTTCTTTGTCAGTTCTAATCTTTCTAAGTAGCACCTCTAACGCCAAAATATAGAGTAAGGGGGATAGGGGGCATCCCTGCCTTACTCCTTTTTGAATCTGAAATATCTGAGTCTTATCCCCATTCATTAATATGTTGGCCCTCTGTTTATAGTAAATATTTTGAATCATCTTCCTAAAATTTGTTCCAAATCCCATTAAATTGATTTGGTTGATCATGAAGCTCCAATTTAAGTTGTCAAAGGCCTTTTGGGCGTCGACAAACATTAACGCCAGCTGTTTTTCGGGATGTTGTTCGTAGTATTCTATAATATTTAGCACTATTCTCAAATTGTCCCTAATTTGTCTCCCCGGGAGAAATCCATTTTGATCTTTATGAATCCAAGAATTTAAGATTTTTTTGACCCTCTCTGCTATTATGCTCATAAACAGTTTGTAATCAGAATTTAGAAGGGAGATGGGCCGATAATTTGCTATTCTTTTTGGGTCGGCACCTTCTTTCAATATAAGCGTCAAGTATGCTTCCCTCCAAGTATCCGGAATTGTTGAGCCAACCAAAGCCTCATTAAATACTTCTAATAACTCTAAGTTCAGTGTTTCATCAAGTTTTACATAAAATTCCCCAGGGAGACCATCTGGGCCTGGAGATTTGTTTTTTTTTATTTTAGAAAGGGCTATTTTTAGTTCTTCTACTGTGATTTTTTTATTCAACATTTCTCTTTCTTCTTCTGTAATTTGGGGTAGGCTGGCATCTATCAAATATTGTTCCACCTTGTTTGGTTCGATTCCTTCATCTTTATATAAGTTTTGAAAGAATTCTCTTATACTTTCTAATTTATCCTCTTCCTTTGTTAGCAAGTTACCTTTAGAGTCTTCTAGTACCAATATCTGATTTTTTTCCTTCTCTTTTTTTAATTTATAGGCAAGCCATCTTCCCGACTTGTTGGCATTTTCAAAGCAGTAGTGTTTAGATCTTTTTATTTTTTGCGCCATCTCCTCCTGGTCCAACATATTCATTCTGTGTCTCGCCATCAACCACCTTTGTTTAACCGCCTCATCGCCTGGGTTTTGTTGTAATTCCTTTTCAGCTTCTACTAAAGTTTTAGTGTAACCTTCCCTAGCCCTCCGTTCTTCTTTATTTTTAAACGCCATGTGTGAAATGGCTATCCCTCTTACGTAAGCTTTCATGGTGTCCCAAACAATTTCTCTAGCCGTGTCTTGTTTCCCATTTTCAATAAGAAATTGCTTTACTTCTTCCTTCAATTTTAATAGGAACTCTTTATCTTTTAACAGGTTCGTCCTTAGACTCCATCTCGGTTGTTTCCTCTTATTCACATAGTGCCAGTTAATTTCAAGGAGCTTATGGTCAGCCCAGGCATTTGTACATATATCAACTTTTTTAATTTCCAAACCTAATTTTCTGGTGGCCCAAGCCATATCTATTCTGGACCAGGAGTTCTGCGGAGCAGAATAAAATGTGTATTGTTTATCAAGGGGATGTAATGTACACCACATATCTATTAAATTTATTTCATTGACTAAATCAAAGAAGCTTTTAGGTAGGGGAGATCTTTTATTTTTCCTGATTTTACTACTTTTATAATCTTTGTTCGGGTCAACAATTCCATTGAAATCCCCTAGCATACATATTTCATTCTGAGCCCATTTTGCGAGCTGTTCATGCAATTTGCAATAAAATTTCCCTTGTTTTTTATTTGGGGCATACACCCCTACCAACAACACTTTCGAAATGCCTCTCATTATTTCCACTATTAATATTCTCCCTTTTTCATCTTTATACTTACATTCTGCCTCTATCCCTTTCTTAACATATATAGCTACCCCCCTTTTCTTTTTCTTAGCTAGTGACACAAATACTTTGCCAAATTTAGTATATTCTAAATAATGTGCTTCATCTTTTTTTATATGAACCTCCTGAATACAGATTATATCTGGGTTTTGTTTAGCCAATTTTGAGAGTATTAACTTCCTCTTTTTAAATTCATTTAAGCCGTTAACATTTAACGATAAAATTTTAATACCATTCATTCCTAGTATTAGTGTCTAGTCTCTAGTTTTTATTTGCCTTTAATGTAACTGCTCTTACTGGTCTAATTTTTTTTCCTTTTTCTTCTGTGTCTTCCTTTTTCTTCTCATCTTCTATGTCTTCCCTTGTGCTTTGTTCTTGAGACGTTTCTTCTTCCGTATTCGCCGTTTCAGTGTCCTCCTTGCTAATTTGTTCTTCTTCACCTCCTCTTAACTGGTCAAGAAACTCTTGGGCTGTGCTTAAGGTGTCAATTTTGATTTTCCTCCCCTGCCATGATATTAACATACCTTCTAGCAAGAGCCATCTGAATGTTATATTTCTCTTATTTAGCTGGCTTGTCAAAAATCTATAATTTTTCCTCCTTTCCCTTACTCTTCTTGGGACCTGTTTTAGAATATTCACCTCTTTTCCTCCAAAGGTAATTTGTTCCTCTCGAGCTATATTGTATAGGATATCTCTCACCCGTTTTCTAATAAACCGTACATGGACCTCCCGCGGGAGCCTGTTTCTTCTCACATAATTTGTTTGCACTCTGTAGACCTCATCGATCTCTCTAATTATTTCCTGTTTATCTTGTTGGAGGGCCTCCGCGATCAGCTCCGCCATCTTATCTCCCAGGTCCTCCTCTTTATCTTCTATGATATTTTGAAAGCGAAGGTAAAAAGAGGCCCTATCCATCTCAAGTTGTATCAGGGAGTCTTCCGTTTCCTTGTTCTGTGCCAAGAGGGTTTGGTCTACTATTTCCAATTTCTCCTCATTTTTTTCGATCCTTTGTTCTACTTTTTGGATTCTATTTTCGTTCTTGGCGATGGAGACTTGGATCTCACTCATTTTCGAGTCCAATGCATGGATATCTAGTTTTAGCTCAGAATGGCTATTCAATAATTTCTCTTGCATTGCTAGCATAGTTTCTTGAATCGATAGCAAGGAGGATTGTACTGTTTGCAATGTTGGGGTTACTGGACGCTTATCCATTTTCTGTAGACCTTCTAGTGCTTTCTGGGTCGCTGGCAACGCCATTGACAACATGGGGTTAGATGGCACTTTTTTACTAGTTTTGGCAATTGTTGAGGTCAAATTTGCCATTTCTTTTAGAATCAACTTACACTCCCTTAATATTTTCTCTATATTCCTCCAGATGACCATCCAGTGACACTTGCCACAATATGTTCAGGGACTTTCCCTTAAATCCTATCTTTAATCTCTTTTTATTTGTTTTTCAGTAATTTTTTAGAGGATACTATCAATATATTTTTTAATATCACAGTTAATGCAGTTGGACTATATCTCTCAGTAGTCTTAAAAACTTTAGGTACCAAAACTTGATCCAAACCTAAATCTATTGGTTTCTTGGAAATATATTGATTTTAGTATAATTAAGCGTCTACTATAAAATTTCACAGAAGAAAATATTTAAATACTATAATAAATTGACTTTATTAATTAATTCCAAGCAAGATAATCCCACACAGGGTCAACACCATTATTATATTAGGTATATAGACCTATATCTATTCAGACACTATTGATATGCTATAATATACTCTGATATCTATTATAAATATACTATAAGTTAATTAGCTATATTGGGTATTCAGAATAATATATCAATACAGTTCATTAAAAGTACACAAATTTTTCCTACTTACCTAAATAGCAATTGTCTAAATAAAAATATCAAAATAAGCAAATAACCAAATTAACCAAATATCGGATTCCCTAAGGATGTTTGACAAGAAGAATATGAGAATAAAGTAAATTTTCTAGTTCATACGATCCCTTTTTTTTTCCACTCCGAGCCCAGCGGTTGCTGTTATTCCTTTTCCTTTCACGAACTCTGCTAGACTCTATGGTATTTCTCAGAACTAGACTGTCAATTAGGTTATGAGTCAGCTGTTTCGGATGTTCTTCAAGCAAGTCTCTACGATGGCTGTGTTTCCGGTCTCAGAGATAGTCAGAAATAATCCACAATCCACAATCCACTCACCACCCAGCTTCAGTCTGCAGCAAAGTTAGTGCTCTAATTCACAAAATTTCACTTCCTCTCACCAATCTTCTTTTCGCGCGTGTATCTTCACCCCCTCAACTCTCACGCCTCCTTGCCGGCTTGTCGGTCACTCTGTTTTCCAGTCAGCTCTTTCCTTCCGATCACCGCTCTTTCCTTCTCTGAGCTCTTCTCTCTGACTCCACCGGCTCCTTCCTCTGATGGCAATTTCGTGAAGACAGGGAAAACACTTTAGTCCTGCAGCCTCCAATCTCCTTTGCTTCCTCTATAATTGTCAGTTACCGCAGCTTCAGGTCGGCCATCAACTGGCTGACTCACTTGTGCTGGATTGAAAGTGCTGCTCGGTCTTGCGATCAACGTTGCGATCCGTTTTCACGCTCACCCGGCTCGCTCTCTTGTCCGCGAGGCTCTCCGGGCTCCGCGCCCCCAAAGGGATCCCCAAAACACAGTGATTAAAGGAGTTGAGGAGCAGCGGTCACTCTCCCAACGCCATATCACTGCAGGTCACGAACCGGAAGTCTCCGGCTTTTAAATTTTGTATGTTATGTATTTTATTGTTGGCTGTTCACCGCCCTGAGTCCTTTGGGAGTAGGGCGATATATAAATCAAATAAAAGTAAAAGTAAAAGTAAAGTAAAATACATAGATGGTTACAGGAAATAACAGGACATCAGATAGAATATACCCCAGAACTATTTCTCCTAGGGATAGCTAAAAGGAAATACGATAAAAGAATAATATATACCATTTTACATATAATAACCACAGCAAGGTTAGCTTTCGCACAATGTTGGAGTAATACAAACATACCTTCCAAAGGTTTAGCAATTAAAAAAGTATTTGACTGTGCTGAAATGGATAAATTAACAATTAAACTGAAAGGACAAATAGATTCAGAATACTACGCAATATGGGAGAAGTGGTACAATTGGATTGAGAACAGAAAAAAGGAAAAGAAATAGACAAAATAGAAGTAGAATTAAAATGTATAGTAAAAATGTATAGAGTGTATTTGAATTGGAATGTTATGGTATGTAAATGGTCGCAGTTCTGCATAAAATGAGTAAGATTTGTTTACTTGTAAAAACGCAATAAAAATATTAATTTTAAAAAAAAGTAGATAATACAGCAGACCTCCAGGTGTTGTTCTTCTCTTATCAAAATTTCCCAATGTTGTTTTATTATTCTAGAAGTATGACATAGTATATATCCAATCACCAGTAGATGGCACCTTCAGCTTAAAAATCAATGTTAAAGATCCACTTTAAAACTATTCTGCCAATTATATATTTCAAATTGATTCAAACAGAGTATCCAATAAACAGTCAGATGTCCAGCATTTTAAAATGCCTGATCAAAGTCATGCCAGTAAGATTTATACATCCAGTCTTTTAGTATTTTATAGCTTTACTTATTTCTTGTTGGGGTGCAATTTCTCTCTGCCTCTCCTTAATTGCCACTTAAAAACATTCCAGAGAGCCTCTTTTCCCGGATTTTTTTTTCAGGTCAAATCCTAAGCAAAAATTAAAATTCACCTCACCCAGCTCCAATCACTGTCCACTCACACGTCTCCAGCACAGTCTTAGTTTCTTTGGCAGCCCCTGCTTCACGGCAGCCATGATGGCTGCCTCGACTTCATCTTCGGGAGAGAGGGAAGAAACCCTGGGTCCAGCAGGAGAGCCGCCACAACCTACAAGGTGCCCCTCCTTGTTAGTCACCCCTACAGGGTGACTTTTGCCCCTTGGGGGGCCCTCCGATGAGGATTTGACATGGGGGTGTGGAGCCCTGCTCCCCTACGTCGATCTCGCAGCAACCTCACCAGAAGTTCTGTCCAGTCTCCAGCATTGTATGTGGTCTATCATCATCATATAATTTCAAAATATTAAGACTTGTTGTTGTTACTCATAGTTTGTAAACCACTATATAGGGTCTGACAACCAAATCTGGCCCTAGGTTCTGCCTCAATTTATCTTCCCAATAAGCAACTGAGTCAGAAGATCATTTAAAAGCAGTTTATTAGGGTACCCTGATAAAGTGGGGTCTCTCTATGAAAAAGGAGAGAAAGCCCTGAGCCTCATGTTTTGCTCCTTTTTATAGTTAACGCAACAAAGAAAATGCAAGAGGAAAGTTGATTGGACAGAATAAAAATAACCTCCCCTTTGCATAGGAAATCAGTTACATGTAGTCAAACATGTTACATATTTGCATCCCATAATATCACACATGTTCATTAAAATGAGGTCTGACATCAGAAGGGGCATAATTGTAAGGAAAAAGGTTGTTTGGAGTTCACAAAAGAGATAAACCAGACCCCAATTTGTACTAACAAATGTTTTCTTATCTGGAGCTTGTCTCCAGTTTGTTTACCAGTTTAGGAATGTTAAAAGCTAATAAATCTGAACATCATTTTAAAAGAGAGAAAATAAATCAAATTAAAATACAAAGTAACTATGTTAGTTAACAAATTACAAAACCCATGTCATTTGCCCCTCATAAACCCCCCCTTTGATGCTAAAGGGCAAATAAAAGATGCCCTTTCAGCATCACCAAAAAGAAGGAAGTATGGACCAACAGTATCAGGGACCAGATGCGCAGAAGAGTCAATTCGGGGGGGTGGGGGGAAGGAATAGGAGCCTGGTGGAAACCAGCGCACAAAAATCACATTGTACTGGGCAGGCACCCTGAGTAAAAAGAAACAAAGCAAAATCCCTAATATATCAATCAAAATAACAACCACCAAAAATGGTGTCAATTATGTCAAGACAGACAACCAGGAAGGAGTAAATTTTTTTAAAAAATGAAGAAAAAAATAGGCATCCACACATACTACAATATAAAACATAGCCTACGTTAAAATACATAAAACTAACCCTGTGCATAACAATGGGCAGAACAATCAGAAGTAGTGAATGCACATATACCTCATATGTGTACTCATTAAAATCTAGGGTCATGTGGGGTCAAATAGCAATTAGAGACACAGGGAGACTTCAGTAGGTAGTATCTTAATGGCATTGACAATAATATGAACATAGATTACTAGCAATGCAGAAATAAGGAGGAGGGCAATGCCAATTGAAGAGCCTCAAACCAGGCAAATACCATGTATAAGATAACCCAGTATAAACAGCAGGCCCAAATATCCAAAATTAACCATCCTTTGGAGGTATTGTGACTTTTCAACACAGCAGAGACATTAAAAGTCCAAATTCAGTATGTCATATTCCCAACAAAAATGACCATTATGTGGAGGGACGTGCAATATATGCAAGAAGTATAGATCTTCCTGTATCATCCTAGTGACTAAGAAATAAGATGCATCCAGAAAAAAATGGGGCCATGAAGAGTTAGGGAACTCCCAACAAAAAGAAATGCCCTCCATAGGTGGTTTACACACTCAGAAATCTGCTAGCTCTAAACGTACAACAAGGTAGAGGACATTTGATGAAAAAAATTAGCCTTCAAAGTCAATAAGTGAACTAGGTGTAATATTGGCCATCTTGTTTAGCATATTCCATGCTATGCAGTCCTTCTGCGCTATGGAACAAGAAATTCTTTTGTAGAAAGAAAATGTAAACACAAGGTCAGTTATCCCCATAAATTACTATCCTCACAATCTGCTACACCCAATCTTCTGCAAGTATTCCCTGGAGGTTCACTAGATGGGTTTCCCTAAGGTGTAGCTAGCCTATAAATACATTTCAAATGCATGAAACATCAACAAGAAATACACATCATAAATGAAAGGATACAAATAATTACATACATACAAATCAATACTCAAATGTTCACCATCCCACTGTTCTGTTAAGCTAATATAGCATCAGTCTAGGACAAAGTCAATCAGTCATATGGCAGTGCAGCGATGCCAATCTTGTAGCTGAAATGGTGATCCGTCTGTGCAGCATCTAGGTTCCTATCCAAATCTACTGAATCAAAAGACAATCACTAGACATTAGTTCCAGGAAGCCAGGGTTCTATTAGCACTCACCACACATCTATTAATATTTCCACTCAGGTTGCATAATGAGATTATCGAGGATTTACTGTTCTGTTGCGATAGCTCTGTGACGTCCACCAGCAGGAAAAGAGGTTCTTCCTTCCACACTTGGGATATGCAAACCTTCTCCCCTGGGGCTTCACTTGGATAGACTAGGTGAGATGCGCAGCTTGAAGGACCCGTGGTCAGACAGGAGACGAATCAGCTGTTAAAAAAACTTTTAAAAAGTCATAAATGCCATAACTGACTTGGGCTGTTTCCAGCCTTGGAATCTGGTAAGACACCTGGACATCAGCCTGTTGCCACAAGTGCCAGAGAAGTCAAAGGCACAGTGAGTGCAAGCCACAGCTCACCAGAACCCGAAGTGTCCACCTTCCTTTTGTCACAATTCCACATATTCCTATTATTGTGTTGGTAAAATACCTTTAAATGGTTCAATGTCAAAGTCCAAACAGATTAATTCACAATGTTAGGGATGGAAAAAAATTCCAAACTTAATTGAATTTAACTAGCCATGGTTGGCCCTTAAATCTTGTTAGGCGTAAGTATATACTGTATTTTTCCATGTATAAGACGCTACTTTTTCTTAAAAATATTTATCTAAAAATGGAGGGGAGTCTTATACACAGGGAGCCGAGAGAAGCCATGGCCCATCCCCGTCCTCCAGCTCCGGCGCACATGCCGGATGAGCCTCCCGTGACGGCCAACCTGACCCTGGGCAAATTGATTGTTAAATTACCCCCCTGCTATCAAAGTGGATCCTGGGCTCTGCGCTGCAATGGAGAAATAGGAAATGGAGTAGCCAGCACAAGGGAAGGAGGAGCAGGGAGAAGAGGAAAAGTGGCCTCCTTTCCCTTGCGCAGGCTACTTCATTGCCCGTTTCTCCATTGCACCGCAGCGCCACTCTGCAGAGCTTGCCCCATCCACCACCGCCCAGATGCCCTCGCTTCCCCCAAGCATTTCTTTGCCTACCTGATTTCCAGGTCTGTCATGTTTCTCGCCGTCATGTGCAGGGAAACAAGTTTGTGGGACTAAAAAAAAAAGTTCAATCAATTCCAACTTTGCAAGATCTCTTTCTTTTCACAAGAAGTTGGAATTGATTGATTGAATTTTTTTTTAGTCCCACAAACTTATTTCCCTGCACACGATGGCGAGAAATGCAATGGACCTGGAAATCAGGTAGGCAAAGAAATGCTTGGGGGAATTGAGGGCATCTGGGCAGTGGTGGGTGAAGCAAGCTCCACGGCGTGGCGCTGCACTGCAATGGAGAAATGGGCAATGAAGCAGCTGGTGCAAGGGAAGGAGGAGGCTGCTTTCCCTCTTTCTTCTCCCTGCTCCTTTTCAGGTTAGCAAAGAAATGCTTGGGGAAAATGAGGGCATCTGGGCGCCAGGCACTGAAACGGGGCCGTCTCTCTCCAGCAGATGCCCAGGCCCACCAGAGGGAAGGCCGGCATCTACTGGCACTTAAACATGGTGGCATTCCAGATTTCTGAATTTTGGGTAAGAAAAATGGGGGGGGGTTTCCTATACATGGGGGCATCTCATAGATGGAAAAATATGGTGATCATGCAATGTAAGAGAAAGCTGCTACGAAGACTTGTCCTCTCTTCTTAGGAAGACAAATCAGGAGAGATTAGCATATCAGCAGAGCATGCTCCCATACTGTGATAGAACTATATGCAGCCACCTATAGCCAAAGGCAAGACTGGGACCCACCATTACTTAATATTTAAAATATTAAATATTAAGCAAAAACATTTAATACTTTCCAATTTTTTGATAATACCCAGAATAAGGTCCTACAAAGCTGGGAAGCTACATGAGAATGTATTCATCATTATCTGGATTGCTTCCACAGCTAAAAATTGAATAAAGAAAAAAAATCATTTGCCCTGTGTTAGAGAGACTATACTTTATTATTATTATTATTTGTCAGACTTCCGGTTGAACTTCCAGCACCTTTGGTGCGAGATCCATGACCTCTGCGGGTCCGTTCCAAGCTCTCCCTGTCGGGGGCTTCGCTAGAAGCCATAGCCACCTTGGAGGGGAGGTGAAACAAAGCGGGACCGCCTTGCAGGTTGAGGGGAGCCACATCTCCCCTCCCTGACTCAGAAAACCCCCTCATCCGAAGACTAGGAGCAGCAGCAGTCAAAAAGGCTGCCATGAAGCCGGGGAACAATCAGAACCATATGTTTGTGCAGGAGTAGAGAAATGCTGAATTGTGTGTCGTCTGGGTAAGAAAAGATTTACAGCTGAAGTTGGACCCCCCCAAAAAAAAATTTAAGGGGAATACCTTTTAGAACAATTTGCTACAGTGGCGTGCAACTATTGTGAAAAAAAACATATTGGAAATTTAAAGAAGTAAATATCTGTTTAAAAAGAAAATTAAGTGGGAAATGGAATCAACAAAATAAAAGGCATGACATTAAGAAGGCATATTAAGATGCTGGAACTATAAACTTACCTTTTCTTCAAATAGCAGAGCTGTAAGATAAACTAAGCAAGAGAAATAAACTGGGTGTGTCAAAATAAAAGTAGAATGGCAGCAGAGTCACAATAAACGCAGAGAGGAAGCAAAGTGAAGTAAAGAGCACCATATGATGATGATAGTAAATTTTTGTGACTCTGGAGCAACTATTGAAATGGAAGGAAATAACTGTTGAATGATGTATATTTACTTTCTAACCACTGGAGACTGGACTATTAAAAAAAGAATTGGTGTCTGGACCCCTAAATACTATTGAATATACAAAAATGACTTGAGGAGTGGAGGATCCCTGAAGTAACTAACTGATTTGATTGTATATTGATTTAAACTTGATTTGGAGGTCTGGTTTCTAAACGGATGATTGAGGAGACCTAAACAAAATGGAGTTAATGACTCAAAATAATAAAGACATTAAGGACCTTACCCTGGAACTGCACAAAGACATGGTGGAAATATTGGATCGTATAGATAGAAGTCTGGAAAATTGTATACAAGAGATGAAGAGCAAAGATCAGGACAAGAAGGAAAAAAATGGAATTATCAACTGGAATAGAAGGGGAATTAGAACTGGGAAACCAGCAAACAGAAGATAACAAGGATGAGACACTATTAAAATTAATAAGAATTGAGGAATTAAAACTGGAGAAAACACTTTAAAAGATTTAAAAAAGAAATGGGAGGAACAAGAAGAGGCTTGGAGGGAAATGATAGGATTTAGAACAGAAAGCTCTCAAATTAAACAGTGGGGAAAGACAGGGCAAGGGGGAAAAATTAAATTATGGATTCAGAATATAAACCTCGAAGTAGATGGAATGAAAGACTTAAGAGGAAAACAGGGGAGACAAGTTTTTAAAAAGGTAGGATTAAAGGAAGTGATGTGGATAAGAGATAATGGTTAAGGGGAGAAAAAGAGTTATAGATATGTCATGATTATATGGTAATAATTGTATTAATATTAGAATGATATGGTTGAATGATGGTATTATTAAAAGTGTATAAAATATGACTATCGTGTAGGTAAAATGAAAGTAGATATATGTATGTGCATTAAATAAATTTTAAAATATATAGAAAGGAAGAGTTAGAGAATGGGAATATGAATGACAAAACAAAGTATCATGTCCTTGAATATAATAATATGGAGGGGGGGGGGAAGAAAAATATTAGTGGAAGTTTAGAATGGAAGGGTGTAAAGCAATGTATCACAAAGTCAAATAAGTTATGAAAAGAAATATGAAAAATAGACACAAAGAATGAAAATAGTGGTAAGCTTGAAATGTGAGGCTGTAAGAAACTGATATTTAGATGGTATACTGTTTGATTAATGAACTGAAGTTAGTATTAAAAGAATAATATTGCAGTTGCATATATATATGTGATTAGAATGATGATGTGTATAAAATTATTAACATGAAGATTAATCAATATTATGATAGTACAATTATGATTATTATTAACAATATATGTTTAAGTGATTAAGTCTGTTTCTTTGATTTTTGAATGCAATTTAAAGAAGCTGTATGGTTATAGTTGAAAGAGATATTAATTGGAAAATACACCATATTCTATAGGTATTGGGAATATTATAAGCAACAACGAAAAGAGAGAGGGAAATGGAAGGAAGTAGGAGAGGGGAGAAAGAGTAAGGGTAGAGAGGGGAAAGGAGAGAGAGGAGGGAAGGAGAAGAGTAGAAAGGGAAGGAGATAGAAGTGGAGAAGAAGAGAGGGGAAATAGAGAGGGGACAGGAAAAGGAGAGAAGGGGAAAGGGAAGGAGAAGAGAGGAGAAGGAAGGAGTGAAGTAGAGAGCAAAAGAGGGGAGTAGAGAAGAGAAGAGAGGGAGGAGAAAGAAGAGGAAAGGAGAGGGATTGTTGTAAAAATGGATTTTTACAATATGGTGTACAGGAGAAAACAGATGGGCAATTTTGTTTTTTTTCTTGAGAGTTATACTATTGAAATTATAACGGAAGATAATATGGATGCTAAAGCACATCGGTTTAGATGTTATTGCATACTAGTTAATATTTATATGAAAATTAAAATTTTGTGTAAAAGGTAGGAGTAAATAATATGGAATAAGGAAAATGGAATGTAATAATTAGGAATATGTTTATATGTATTGAAATGTATGATACTCAAAAATTGCGCCATTCACACAACGATATGTATAAATTTAAAAAAAAAACTTGATTTAAAAAATTATTATTATTATTTGTCAGGGTATGAAGAGTTAATAGCTGTAAGCTGATGAGAGGTTGTAAGCGGAGGCAACCGGAAGCTGATGCAATGGAATGTGTGATGACCTGGGGGTGTGACACAAAGGCAACACAGCCAGAGAACCAATATGAGTCCCTTTATTATCACCAACTGTCCCCCCAATGTCCCTTTCAACTCTCCAGCCTGGAGAGAGCTCTTCCACCAACCTGTAATAGTCTTTGGCTGACAATACTTCAGTCCCAAACGTTGTAAACAGAAAACTTTCAACAAAAAATCCAACAAGGCAAGACAAGGTAATTAATCCAGCAGGGCAAGCAAAATAGGGAATTCCAGAAGTGAAGTAGCACGGCAATAAATCAAACCAGTTGGGAGGATGCCAGGAATTCAGATAAGCACCAGATGAACTCAGTGTTTGTTCCCGACAACCAGCCCTCCCATTTGCCTCTACTTTTAAACTCCATCAGCAGCTGTGCCTTGTAAAGAGGATCGGGTCCCTTTCCTCCCTCGTAAGCCACACAACCCACATTGCTCTCTTCTCCGTTCCTCCCTGTGCTGCCTAGGATGAGGAGGGGGTGGGCCTTGGTCTTCATCTGAACCCACTCTCTCTTGTTCTACTTTTCCCCTGCTCTGCCCAGCCTGACTTTGCACTTCCTCAGTTTCTTCCACAGCCAACGGATCCACTCTCTCACTGTCAGCTGTTCCTCTTCCCCTTCGAATTCAGACTCCGACAGGGGCATGACAGAATGAGGCAGCAGGGTTACTGCCACTTTAAGAAGCTGGGTTAGAAGCTGCCTATATAAGGGAAGCCATTAGAGGGCGTTTCCTTCTCCTCATGCCTTCTCCTCATGTTCTCTCTCATTGTGTTTCTTATTGCTCTTCGTGTGTCAGTAGCTGTAAAGGTATTTAACCATGTATAAGTCTGTAAATATTTAGCTGTAGATAAAACCACTGTTATTTATCTAAAGGCTCTGTGTGCTGTGTTTTGCTCCTGGGTTTATCTCATAATACTAGTTACACTGCCTAAACTCTTGACAGGTTACGGGCCCAGTCCAGAGAGAAGGCCATAATAACTAGAGAGTAACTAGAGAGAAGAGAATCCCAGTGTGAGCTTGCAGCAAAGTAAGTGGTTTAAATCATGGTTAGCAAGCAGCATGGCCTCCATCAGTGTAATGGGAGGAGGTTTCCTGGTTTCTTGTCTGAGTACAACTAATTACCTCTCCTGGAATGTGAAGATGGAGATGTACCTGCGGAGGGAGAAGTTGTGGACGATTGTTACTGATTCACCAGCAGTCCTGGATGATGGGGATCAGAGAAAAAACAAAAAGGCATTAGCCTGCATAATCCTTGCCATGGAAATTAGTCAGATAATTTATTTTTTTTAATTTTTATTTTGATTTATATGCCGCCCTTCTCTGGAGACTCAGGGTGGCTTACAATGCGTTAAGCAATTGTAATACACATAAGGGGTCTCCAGTCTGTGAAAGAGTGCTGGGAGGCTTTGCGCAGCGTGTATGTGAGGCTCTGTGTGCTGTGTGCTGTGTTTTGCTCCTGGATTTATCTCATAATATTAGTTATACTGCCTAAACTCTGACATTATTATTTATTTGTCAAGCATGTATAAGATATAAGTATAAACACGATTATGAATACAGGAAATGTATACTAATAAATGGGGGACAGTAGGACAGGGATGGTAGGCATGTTAGTGCGCTTATGCACGCCCCTTACAGACCTCTTAGGAATGGGGTGAGGTCAACAGTAGACAGTCTAAAGTTAAAGTTATGGGGGTTTGGGGATGAAACCACAGTCAGGTAGTGCATTCAAGGCCTTGACCACTCTGTTGCTGAAGTCGTATTTTCTGCAATCGAGTTTGGAGAGGTTTACCTTAAATTTGTATCTATTGTGTGCTCGTGTATTGTTGTGGTTGAAACGGAAATCGTCATTGACAGGTAGGACGTCATAGCAGATAATTTTGTGTACTACGTTTAGGTCAGACCGAAGGTGGCGTAGTTCTAAGTTGTATAAGCCCAGAATTTCAAGCCTGGTGGCATAAGGTATTCTGTTGTGAGCAGAGGAGAAATATCTCTGCACTCGCTCAATTGTATTAATGTCTGATATGTAGTGCGGGTTCCAGACAGATGAGCTGTATTCGAGAATTGGTCTAGCAAAGGTTTTATATGCAGTACAATATTACTGGAGAAGAAGCTTCACAAGATTAGGTTAACAACTCTTAATGCCTTTTTGGCAGTGCTGTTACAGTGAGTTCTGGCACTTAGATCATTAGAGATGAGTACTCCAAGGTCCTTGACAGTGAGGGTCGTCTACGAGGTCATATCTGCCCAGCTTGTATTTTGTGTTCTGGGTTTTTTTGCCAATGTGCAAGACAGAGCATTTGTTGGTTGAGATTTGGAGTTGCCAATTGTTTGACCATTCTGACACATAGTCAAGGTCTCTTTGTAGGGCAGCAGCATTGTCTGTGGTGTTCAATAGTTTTACATCATCAGCGAAGAGAACGCAGTTGCTTATAATATGATCGCAAAGGTCATTTATTTAATGTATGAAGAGTGTGGGTCCTAAAACGTTGCCTTGGGGGACACCGCTGTTAACAGGTGCAGGGTTTGTTAGGGCGCTCCCTATTTTGACTACTTGTTGCCTGTTTGACAGGAATGCAGCTATCCACTTAAGCAGGGATCCGGGAATGCCATAAGATTTTAGTTTTAGAAGTAGTTTGTCGTGTACCACTGAATCAAAGGCTTTACAGAAGTCTATGTAAATTGCGTCTATTGCTTTTCCCTGGTCGAGTTGTGTAGTCCATATGTTTTTGCAGTGTAGGAGTTGCAGATTACAAGACAAATTTTTCCTGAAACCAAATTGTTTGTTAGAGAGTAGGTTGTTTGTTGCTAAGTGGAGGGTAATGGATTGGTTTATGATTGATTCCATGACTTTGCAGGTGACGCAACATAAAGAGATTGGTCTGTAATTTTCAACTAAGCTGGGGTCACCCTTTTTGAAGATAGGGATGACCGTGGCTAGTGACCATAGGTTGGGCAAGGAGCTGGTTCTGAAAGATATTTCTGTCAGGGAGTTGATTGATCCCATCCTGGCTCTGGGATAATCGCACCCTGGTTTAGAGGTTTGGACCGAGGCTTTTCCTCGAATGTATACATTAAGAAAATAAAACCCGAAGAATTTCTAAGAGAAAGCTCATTTTATTGTAAAGTAAAAAAAATAAAGATAACTCTTACTATCTAATTAATTGGCTACATCTTGCCGGCGTTCCTGCCTGACCTCTTGGCAGGAGAACAAAGGAGTAAGAAAAAAGGAATGGAGGCTAGAAAGGAATGCACGCTTGCGCACTTAATACTGATAACAAAACTTGGCAAAACTACAGTAAGCCTATTAGACCAAAAATGACAGCTCAGCTGGGAAATACAAGAACGCAGTGACAATCCCCTTCTTTGCCAGTTGAGCGAACATCAGGTACATCATCAAATAAGGCACATCTTCTTACGCAGATACTCGTGTTGAGCTGCTGGGAGTGGCTTGTTGAGGATATCTGCAATTTGATCATGTGTAGATACATATTGCATTTTAACAAAACCCTTTTTCACCAATTGTTTTATGTTCTGGTAACGGATGTCAATGTGTCTGGACCTAGAACCTGTGAAATGTGATTCAGAAATATAAACGACCGATTCATTGTCTTCCATCACGGTGATTGGTCGGATCGGACGTGTCCAGATATCTGTGACCAACGCATCAAACCAAGTTAGAGAATTACATGCATCTGAAACACAAGCATATTCAGCTTCAGTAGATGAACAAGAAACAAAATTCTGTTTACGCACTTGCCAATAAACAGGACATCCATTCAAGAACATCATATAACCTGAAGTACTTTTGCGTGATTTCTTATCACTCGCCCAATCAGAATCTGCATAACAACATAATTCTGCATAATCAGTATGTGTTGGTTCTAACAATAACTTCATGTGTTTTGTGTGCTTTAGGTATCTCAATAATTTCTTAACGCATGTCCAATGAAACTGTTTTGCCTTACCTACGTGTCGTGACAAGAGATTAACACTAAGTGCAATGTCGGGTCTGGTCCAACTACTAATATACAACAGTGACCCAATGACTGAACGATAAAGCATTTGATCCTCGAACTCAGGACTCGGTTCTTGTGTCAAGTTGTGAAAATCTGTTTGCATGGGTGTCTTTGTTGTGTTAGCATCCTTCATGTTGCAATGATGCAAAATTTGTTCAATTTTATCTTCTTGTGAAAGACTAAACCCCTTCTGTGTTTTGTCAATCTGAACACCTAAATAAGTGCTAATATGACCTAAAGATTTCAATGTGAAGTATCTCTGCAAAGCTTTGGCAAAGCTTTCACTCATCTGCTTATTTGGACCAATATAAACAATGTCATCAACATAAACAAGAACTATTTCATATGCATTGCTAGATCTTTTTGTGAACACACACTCATCGGTTTTGGACTTAATAAAGCCCATTGAATTTAGTTTGTCAGTAAGACATAAATACCACATTAAACCAGACTGTTTCAGACCATAAAGACTTTTTTGTAGAAACCAGGTATCCCCTTCTTGCTGTCGGAACCCTGGAGGACCTCTCACGTAGATTTCTTCATCTGGGTCAGCATGTAGATAAGCCGTGTCCACATCGAACTGGAAAACTTCTAAGCCAAGGATAGTTGCAGTTGCTAAAGCAATTTTTACACTCTCAGTTCTGACTGTCGGTGAGTAGGTATTTGTGTAGTCCTCAGGATAACGTTGAGTGAAACCCTGAGCTACAAGTCTGGCCTTGTACAATGACTCACCATTTGGTTTCTTTTTGATTCTGTAGACCCATCGAGTGCCAATGATTCTTTTGTTTGCTGGAGGTTTTGCAGGTGTAAATACTTTAAGTTTCTTTAGACTGTCCATTTCAACCTGCATTGCATCATACCACTTCTCTTGCTCTGAATCAGGAAGATACTGGATTTGTGTGAACGTATCAGGTGGAAGTGTAACATTGCAAATCAAAGGCAAGGGTGCTTTTGTCAGTTGCCACGAAAATCGTTGTGGAGGGATTCCTTTAGTGGCCCTCTTGGAACGTCTCGGAACAACAGTCCATTCTTCTTCTGCTTCGTCCTCATCCTCACATTCGTCGCTAGCATCAGCATCCGCGGCTCGCGAAGACGGAACATCGGGTAGAGAAGAACTGGTGGATGGAACATTTGCCTGTGAATCTTGGTCATCAGGCTGCGTGGCATCAACAACATCATCTCTAGGAAAATAAACTCCAGGATCATTGGAATGAATCCTGGACCAGTCAACATCTTCCTCAAAATTAGCAGATTGGGAAATCACAATTACATGTTTAGAGTCAATAAATTTGCTCCATTTCGAGTTGTCATCAATACCCATAAATCTCAGTCTCTTTGCTACTGGATCTCCTTTTCTTCTTTGAGCTAAGGGAATATTCACCATAGCGTATGAACCAAAAATATGGAGGTTTCTGAGATCTGGTTTGTAACCATACATCATGAAGAAAGGAGTCTGATTTATTACACTGCTCCAAGTACGGTTGACAATGTAATTTGCATATTTGATAGCTTCACCCCAGTATGGCATACTAAGGTTGGCGTCTTCTAGGAGACAACGCATCATGGTTTGCAGGACCCCTTGACGTCGTTCTACGACCCCGTTATGAGTTTGATGAATAATTCCATTCTTACGCATCCAATCCTGGAAACGCTGAGACATGAATTCGGCACCACGATCACTCTGGATTCTGGCGATGCGAACTTGGTGTTGGGTAGACACAAGGGCTGCAAAGTCTTTAAGATTATGCTTAGAGGTTCTGCTATGGCAGTGGAAAGCTTTTTTAAGAAGTAGGCACATAATCCATCAGGTCCAATAGATAGAGATGGAGAACTTAGCAATGGATACTGGACACAAGGAGAGAGAATACGCCCTCTCCTGGCTGACTTATATAAACACCTCTTAAAGTGGTAAAGACTTTTGTGGAGCCCTTCATAGTCTAAACCTGGCTATACCAATGCTGATTCATCTTCATTGCATCAGCCTTACATCGCATCAACTTTTATTTATTAGTTTATCTAGATCGGTTCCAGTCGGGTTTCAGACCTGGGTACAGCACGGAAACGGCATTGGTCGGATTGGTTGATTATCTCTGGAGGGCTTGGGACAGGGGTTGTTCCTCTGTCCTGGTCCTATTAGACCTCTCAACGGGTTTTGATACCATCGACCATGGTATCATGCTGCGCCGGTTGGAAGAGTTGGGGGTGGGGGGCACCGTGTTGTGGTGGTTCTCCTCCTTTCTCTCTGACCGGTCGCAGTCTGTGTTGGCAGGGGAGCAGAGGTCGACCCCAAGGCGCCTTGTGTGCGGGGTGCCACAAGGGTCAGTCCTCTCGCCCCTTCTGTTCAACATTTATGTGAAGCTGCTGGGTGAGATCATCCATGGTTTCGGGGTGAAGTACCACCAGTACGCTGATGACACTCAGCTGTACATCTCTACCCCGGGCCACCCCAATGATGCCCTTGAAGTGATGTCCCGGTGCCTGGAGGCCATGCAGATCTGGATGGGGAGAAACAGACTCACGCTCAACCCATCCAAGACTGAGTGGCTGTGGTTTCCGACGTCCTGATATAGCCAGTTGGTGCCATCACTGACTATTGGGGGCGAGTCGTTGGCCTCCACGGAGAGGGCTCGCAACTTGGGTGTCCTCCTGGATACACGGCTGTCTTTAGAAGAACATCTGATGGCTGTGGCCAGGAGGACTTTCTATCAGGTTCGCCTGATCCGCCACTTGCGCCCCTTTCTGGATCGGGACTCCTTATGTACGGACACTCATGCCCTCGTCACTTCCCGCCTGGACTACTGTAATGCTCTCTACATGGGGCTCCCCTTGAGGAGCACCCGGAGGCTCCAACTGGTCCAGAATGCAGCCGCGTAGGTGGTTATGGGAGCGACATGGCGTTCCCATGTAACACCTCTCCTGCGCAAGCTGCACTGGCTCCCGGTGGTCTTCCGGGTGCACTTCAAGGTATTGGTTACCACCTTTAGAGTGCTCCATGGCTTAGGACCTGGGTATCTATGAGACTGCCTTCTGCCACTGGTAGCCTCTCACCAGCCAGTACGCTCCCACAGAGAGGGGCTCCTCAGGGTGCTGTCAGTCAAACAGTGTTGACTGGCGGCCCCCAGGGGGAGAGCCTTCTCTGTGGGGGCACCTGCCCTTTGGAACGAGCTCCCCCCAGAGATACGGAGGATCCCAGATTTACGCACTTTCCGCCGTGCCCTCAAGACTTTTTTATTCCAACAAGTTGGGCTGGCCTAACTCTTTTTAACAGTTTAATTTTAATTTTAATTTGTTTTTTTAAAAAAGGGTGTTTTAATTAGTATGGGCCAAATTTGTTTAATATGTTTTTAAATTTTATATTGTATGTATTTTATCTTTGGCTGTTCACCGCCCTGAGTCCTTCGGGAGTAGGGCGATATATAAATCCAAATAAACTAAACTAAACTAAACTTTATAGTTGCATCAGCTTTACAGCTGGTCAGCTCTTAAATCTCAATACCTTAACAGGCTTCATCATTACAGTCTTTACTGTTAGGTCCTTTTAGGGGTGCGATGGATCTCGAGTCTTTAAATTTAATCTCGAGTCCAGGAAAATTTATTCACAGACTCACTGGGTCTGCTGCCGGCAAGGGAAGCTTACCTGGGACAGGTCCATTCAGTTAGGTTAGCTTGGAGTCCAATCTCTGGGGTACCAAATTGTTGGAAGAAATATCCTTCTGGGTTCAGTTCCAAGTGGGGAAAAAGACACTAGATTCATGGAAGTTGCTTGCAAAGAAGGTTTAGTGATGAACAGGATCACATGGCTTGAGTTCCTTTACAGAAAAAGGGATCACATGCTTCAAGATGTTGGGTGAAGGAGAAAAAAAAGGGAAGAGATGCTGAGAGTCCCTCAGTTTTAAACCCTCTGTTGGGCCCCACCTTAGTGTTGTGTAGATGTATAGTTGAGTACTTCTTATTTGCTGGTAATCAATGCCACAGTAAGCAATAACACTAATCAATATGATAGATGATCAATTAATTAATCAATGCTGCACTAATCACAGTAATTAATTAATCAACTAAACAGTAAATCAGCAATCAATGTCACTATAATCAATTAAACTAATCTATTAATCTACTAGACAATCAATTATTCAACTAGACAATCAATGATACAGTAATCAAACACTATCAATCAATTACACTAATCTCACTAATCAATCAAAAGCTTAAACAATAAATCAGTAATCAGTGAATCAATCTATCAATTAACCAATCAATTAGTTAATTAATTAATCAATGTTACACTAATCAATCAATTGATAAGTCAATTATATTAGTCAAACTATTAATTAATCAATTAATCAATGTTGCAAGTCTTGAGGTAATGAAGTAATGAAGGGTAATGAAGTTTTGAAGGTCAGTAATGAAAGAGCATCTCCCTAGAGCCACGTGGTTTGTTTTTTGTTTTAATGGCAGCTTTTGGAGTTTTCTTTGATGTTGTGAGTATCCTTTGATGCTGTGATTACTTTACTTGTTGGATTTTCTAGCCAGTTTATTTCCTAGTGAGGTAGGGGATATTGGTGGAGGTTTTAAGGCAGGGGTGGAGAACTTTTGGGGCTCTGGCTTTTTTTGGGGGGGATTCTGCGTAGGGGACTTGAGTGGATTCTGTGGTTGGGACTCGAGCGGCGGGGAGCAGCTGTCTCAGTGATGCTCGGGGGATTCTGCGGGGGATTCGTCTCACCGGTGGGGGATTCGTCTCACTGGCAGGGGATTCTGCGGGGGATTATTCTCACTGGCGGGGGATTAGGCAGGGGATTTGTCTCACCAGTGGGGATTCTGCAGTGGAGGTTCAGCGGTGGGGAGCGGTTGACTCGGTGATCATTCGGTTTCACCGGTGGGATTTTGCTGCAGGGATTCAGCGGCGGGGAGCAGTTGTCTAGGCAATCCACAGCTGATCACCTTGGTGATCCGGATGCGGTCTCACCGGTGAGGGATTTGGCTGTGGGGATTGTGCGGCGGGGAGTGGTAGCCTTGCCTCTGTGATCCTCAATGATCCAAGGTATAGCCTCTATATTGTTTCCCTCCTGCGGCCTGGGAAAAAGCCCCCAACAGCAGAGTTCACAGGCAGAGGAGAGTTGCAGACTTGTTCAGACTAGTTTCGTTTTTAGAGCTGAGCACATAGCTAAACCACGCCCAGACTCCTTCCAGTTTCAGTTTCCTTTGTCCATGGAGGTTCTATCAAAGATTGTCAAATGTTACTTTCTCCTCCCCTCTTTCACCTTGATTAGATGCCATGTTAAGGGGAAAAATGTAACTCAAGAAACGTGGCACATTTCAGGATTTTAAGAGCTAAAGCACACAGGCTTCACTGACCAGGAGTGAGCCATGTCTGGAATGCCGGTCATCTCAGGCAGATGATATACATATCGCTCTTTGGGGCAGCATAGCAAGAAAACTTGAGGATAGTTCGGAAGACAAAAGATGGCCACCCCCTTTCCCCATACAAAACTGTTGCTTGTAGGGGACTAGAACAGCCTTCAAAGCAGAAAACAGGAGGAAAATTGCCATAACATTTTTCTGAAAAAAAATTAAATTTGGGGCTTCTCCCCTGTTGTAACCTATGCTAGGGAAGGCATGTTGCAAACAACTGCCTAGGTGGGGCCAATGGTCTTTTCTTTGGCAACAGATACAGACATGGTTTCCCAATGCCTCCCTCCTAGGGTTGAGGGGGAAAAATAATTAGCCCAAAATCACCCAGCCGGCCCTCATGCACAAAGCAGGATTTGAAGTCACAGTTCACCAGCTTTGCAGCCTGTGGCTGTAAACACGAGACCAAATTGGTTCTCTATAAAGGTTTCCCTCCCACTCCTAGACTCCAAGGAAAAAGGAAAATAAATTGAGCATACAGAATACACAGTAATTAATCATCTCTTTGCAGTAGCAAGGAGTTCCAAAAACACATGCTGTAAATAAAATTTCATAGGATTGTTCCTTTGACAAGAATGCCCTCCAATGCATTATTTAGGAGAAATCCAAACTAAAATGCAAAGGAAAATCACTGAAATTTTACACACACACACACCAAAAACAAAATATCAGACTTGGATGGGACCTTAGGGGTCTTCTGGTCCAACCACCTTCTGAAAAATGGTTGTCTAATTTCCTCTTAAAAACCTCCAGTAATGAAGCTGCCACAGCTTCTGGAAACAATCATCCCATTGATCAATTAGTCTCACAGTCAGGAAATCTTCCTTAGTTCTAGATTGGCTCTCTCCCTGATTAATTTTCAGCTATTGCTCATTGTTCCATCTTGTAGGGTGGTTTTGTTTTGTTTTCTGTTTTTGTGGGAAAGAAGCAATTGGATGCTACAGTGCCCATCCCTTTTCAGGCAAAAGTTGCAAGCAGAAAAAAAAATGGTTAAAAGGAACAGAAAAAAACCTGTACATACACCCATTTCCTACTCAGATACAATTTCAAAGGCAAAATGATATTTGCATTACCTTGAATCTGCTGTCCAGCAGTTAATCTTAACTACATCCCTTGGGTCTTTGGAAGAAAGAAAGAAATCACATTCAGATGTTACCAAGGTGTACCTTTACCAAGGAAAAGAAAATCTCCAAAGCCATCACCCACAAACATAATGCAGTTGTTTCTTAATTTAAGAAAGGGAGAATAGCAAATAATTCCTTCAGAAAAGATCTCAAATGCTATGTAACCAGTGAGTTAGCAAAAAAAAAAAATTACAGACACACAGAAAAATTTCAAAACTTTGTCAATTCGGTTTTTTCTGCTTCTCTGTAAGGTTTTTAACTAATATTTTAATTTTTTCTTTATTCATTTTTTTAATTATTATCATTATTACTATATCTGTTGGTTTTTTTTTGGTAAAATGAAATGCCTGGACAATACACTGTTTTCAAAATATTTAAATATAAATAAAAAATATAATATAATAGGTTGCTATGAACTGTTATATGGCACATCTATAGTTGCTGGGCATGCTCTGCAGTGGTGGTGGAAACTTGATGACTCAAATGGTGCTGGTCAATTGATGAACACATTTCAAACCCAGTTTGAACTGTATATAAAGTGGTTTATCCCCTTTCTAAAAATAAAAATCAGAATCAGAATGGAGCTGGAAGGGACCTTGGAGGTCTTCTAGTCCAGCCCCCTGCTCAAGCAGGAGATCCTATACCATTTCAGGCAAATGGCTGTCCAGTCTCTTCTTAAAAACCTCCAGTGATGAAGCATCCACCACGTCTGAAGGCATAGCCTCTCACCTTGTATCTGTGGGAGACCTATCTTTTTACTTATGCATATATAGATATTAATCTAAATGTCTTTGGAGATTCTCAGTCATCCAAGTCATGGTTGTCACAAAGGTGCTTTTTTCAAGGGGGGACTGCACATTGTTTTTCTTTGAAGACGTTTCACTTCTCATCCAAGAAGCTTCTTCAGCTCTGACTGGATGGACTCCTTCCATTCCCCACCATCCAGTCAGAACTGAAGAAGCTTCTTGGATGAGAAGCTAAAAGTCTTGAAAGAAAAACAAGAAAGCCCAGTTGCCTCTTGAAAAAGCACCTTTGAGATATTACTCTATCTTCCCGGCTTGGATCCTATTTTGGCAAAGGCACACCGAGCTAAGAACCTTGCCGTGGTTTAGGGCTAAGTTTGACCAAGTTTCTGATTTTTTAAACATCACCATAGACTAGGGGTGTCAAACTCAATTTCACTGAGGGTCACATCAGCATTATGGTTGCTGTCAGGTTCCGTAGTTCAGTAACAAGAAACCTCAGACAATAGAGTTCAGTTTGAAGCGTTTATCCTTGAAAGTGTGAAACCTGGCACGAAGTGACCAACAAGCAAAGAAGCAAAACAAAGTCAGCGCTAACTGCAGTTTATCCCTTCACCCTTAAGTATGTGCATTTATCCCACCCCCTGGTGTCCCCACCCCGTGGTGTCCGCCCACATTTAGTCTAGCAGAAGCCACACATGCGTGCACGCCCCACCCCCCCAGCTTCCGGTTGCCGACGTTCAGCTGTTTCGGCCAGTCTCCGCATCCCAGCTGATTGTAGGCTATCCGCTTCCCGGCTGACTGCAGGTCTAGAGGCATTCCTGGCAGCGCACAGCCCAATGGAGCAGTGGCCTGGCGTTCACCCGGTGCTCAGCCATTTCGCTCCTCAGCTGGGTGTTCACCCGATGCTCAGCTGTTCCACCTCTCAACTGATGGCTCATGCAGTGATGGTGGATCTTCCCCTCCCCAAATGGCAGCCCCTGGACGGCTCACTCATGGCTGGCCATTTTGGGGCTGACAGTTGCCCTCAAAGGGCCAGTTGTATGTAAGACTATGATGACTCATAGTGGCCAGGTAGACATGGATGGGTAGGAGCCAGGAGGCGGAGGATGACGCTGCTGTGTGTGGAAGTACAGAGGAGAAAGTTTGCAGGAAGCCGTTTCTTCCGAGTCCAACTTCTGCCTTAACAGATCTCTGGAGAGCAAGAGGAGGCGGCATGAGAGTAGCGCTCCCCAGTCTTGCACAAGGGAGGCTGGCTCTTCTAGAAATGGAATCCCTGTTTCTAATTGTGCGTGGCAAGGATGCTGGCTTGTTGGGGAAGCCTTCCCTCACACAACTCCCCCACCACCCCTTCTCTAGAGATTTGTCAAGGCAGAAGTTGGTCTTGGAGGAAACTGCTTTCTGCAAACTTTCTCCTCCGCACTTCCACACGCAGCAGCGTCATCCTTAGCCTCCTGTGGGGGGCCAGGCAAGGCTGGGAGGGGGGATCCGGAGGTCTCCAGTGGAGGAAGGCGAGACCAGGGCGAGCCCCAAAGCCACATCCACCAGAGGAGCCTCGCCGTCGCTCTCCGGCCCCCTGGATGGCGGTGTGGGCTCCCTGGAGCCCTGGGCAGCGGACGGCAAGTACCAGCCTGGCCCTCAAGCTCCCAGGGTAGATCAGCACCTACAGCCTCAGCAGCAACGCGGCGCCTGCCACCAACTTTTGGATGCCTCCATGGTCCTGCAGCCCATGAGTGCTTCCCTTTCACTGGGACACCAGCCCCTGCATGCTCGCAGCCTCCTATGTGTGTGCCCAGGGGGAGTGCCTGGGTGGTGAGGGCCGGCCCCTGTCTCCAGGGCAGCCCCACAGGCCAGATCTAATCACATTGCGGGCCACATCCAGCCCGCGGGCCTTGAGTTTGACATGTCTGCCATAGACTAACACAACTCTCCCATATAAATGTTATTCCACCAGTTATCTTTTGTTACTGATTTGGTAAAGTCACTGTGAAAATCTGATTATTCTAAAAAGAAAATGATTGTAGGTTCATGCCAAAATTTCCTCATACATAATATAACCATGATTTTACAAACCTAATTCCCTACTCTTTTCACAGTATTGTATTAATTACATAAAAGATGTATCAAAGTTAGGTATTCGCCTTAGTCTTGTTCATTTATGACTTCGAAGTCTGTTTTCCTCCCTTCATTGTTGGTAGATCTAAATGTTACTGATCTCCATCTCACTACCAGATTTAAGGACATGAATTTGCCATTACTGTCTTCTCCCCTTTTCCCAATGGCCATCGGCCCTTCCAGAACCTTCTTCTTCATTAATGTCAGAGTATGAATATTCATAGACTGGAATAGATCAGCCAATGGGGACTGTTTGGATAGACATGGTAACAGGTCAGCCAATGGGGACTGTTTGGAAACTGAAACAGTTTGGAGCCTGGGCGTGATTTAGCACTGTATTAAGCTCTGAGCTCTGAAGCTAAAACTAAACTAGTCTGCTAAATTGAAACTGAAAACTCTTCTCTCCTCTGCTTGTTTTTTGCTTGTAACTACTACCACATTGGAGAATCTGCCATTGGTATTGTATATTTATTTCATGTGTTATTATATATAAAGAGAAGTTAATGAATCCTGCTGAATCAGTTACCTGTGTGTGCTTTCTGGATTTGATTTTTGCAACAAACTCTGACAGGTTATGGGCCTAGAGCACACAGAAAGACTGAATTGTAATTAAACTGAGAGACTGCCTGGGTGAGAAACCAGGCAGAGAAGGCTTGCAGGATGGCTTTTGAATTTAAGGAGAGCTCTCTGCCTCGATTGGGACAGAAGAACTATATAATTTGGGCTGCAAAGGTGGAATGTTTCCTGAAGGCTAAGGAGCTCTGGGATATTGTTGTTAATCCATCCCAGGCACCATTAGCAGCTGCAGAGCAAAGGCAGCATGATAAGGCAATGGCCTACATCATCTTGAGTTTAGAAGATGAACAATTTATCAATGTAGCTGATTTAAAGACTGCACAGGAGGTCTGGCTGAAGTTAAGAAGTGTGCATGTGAGTGTGTCAGTATGCAATATTGTGCGATGGGGCGTGGCTAGTGTCGTGGCGAGACGCCGTGTACCTTGGGGGCTCCCAAGGGAATCGTCGAAATCTCCGCTGTCAGGTGGTCCTTTTGGACCGAAGCCATCTTATAGGGACAGTGAACAAGGGGAGCACACTCCGATGATCTCAGGGAATCTGCAATTTCCCTGATTGATCTGGAGAAAGCTCCCTAAGCCGACAGCTGAGAAGGCGGCCATTGCGAGCCGCTAAGAAGCTGGGGCAGTCACAGCAAAAGCGCAGAAGCAGAAGAAAGGTGTGATCGGTCTGGGTGAGACTTTTTATATACAAGTTTCCTATCTTTCTGAAAAATTTGTAAGAAGAACCTCCTTGGAATAGCAGAGGAGAAGAGAGGGCGGCTTAAAAAGAGGAGATGGAATTGGTCTTTTCCTTTCACCTCCGGAAGAACAGCGGCGAGGAAGGCGGGAGGAGCCAAAAAAATAAAGAAAGAAAAATTAAAAACCGGCATAGAAGATCTGTTTGGAGAGCAAAGTTTAGAAAACCAGACTGGATATCCTAATTTTTAAATTGGGGACTAATAACTAACACAGAAGTGATTATAAGAACTTTTTTCTTTAAAGGGAAAACTTTTTTCTTTTTCTTTTCCTTTGAACTGAAGCAGAACAATAGTGCCATCTAGAGACAATAGTGAGAATTGGAAGGCATTAGAGCAAGGATGAGATGTAACCTTTGGCGCCTGTGAACTAAATTGATAAGAAGTTGTTTGGACTGATAGAGAAGGGAACACTGGAAACTTTGTTGTTGCTTTTTACTTGAATAGTGTAGCTTTTGGAACTTAAAAGGTGAAATAACAGAAACAGACCAAGGGGAAACTTCTTTTTTTTCCTTTTTTTTCTTTGTTGGAACTTTGAAATAAGGCTTTTATTTATTTATTTTTTTAGTGGCTGTTATCTGTCTTTTTACTTTTTTATTTTATTTTATTTTTTTCTCTTTGTGGTAGCACTGTGGAATATAGCAAACAGGATAACTGTAATTTTGGGGCCTGGTGGGCCGATTTGGATTACAATTTTTTTTTGCTCTTTGTTCTTTGTTCTCCTTCTCTTTTTATCATTTTTGTTATTGCTTGTGCTTTTTTTTGTTTCTTGCTGGGGTTTTTTTGTGGTGGATCTATATTTGGATATAAATTGACTTGGAATTACAACGACTTATATTCGGTGGATTATAATTATTAAGATATTACAAGATTAAGAAAACAACATCCACACTGTCTTCAGTGTCCTCTTCTGCAACTTCTAGCCCTGCTGGCCAGAGAACATTAGATGCTATGGCACAACAAGAAAAAACTAATACTATGCAATTAGAATTAAAGAATATGATACAAGCTCTTCATGAAGATTTGAAGGAAAGAATAGGCAAATTAGATAAGAGAATGGAGAAAGTGGAAGGGGAATTAGAAAATATTCAAGGGTTCATGGAGAAAAATGAGCAACGAATACAAAAAGTAGAAGAAAAAGCAGAATCAACAGAAAAAAGAGTGGGAGAGCTGGATTATAGATTTACAGGGGCCGATAGAAATAAAGAAAAAAAATCAAGAGATCTAAACAAAACTTTTTTGAAAATGCAAATAAACCAGGAAGATGGTTGGCATCAGGGGTGAAATCCAGCAGGTTCTGACAAGTTCTGGAGAACTGGTAGCGGAAATTTTGAGTAGTTTGGAGAACCAGCAAATACCACCTCTGGCTGGCCCCAGAGTGGGGAGGGAATGGGGATTTTGCAGTATCCTTCCCCTGCCACACCCACCAAGCCACACCCACAGAACCAGTAGTAAAAAATTTTGGATTTCACCACTGGTTGTCATATAGATTGAAAAAGAGAAGGAAAAAAATTATCAATTAATAGATGATGAAGGAACTGTATGTTATCAAAATGAGAAAAAGAGAATGATTCATGATTACTATGAAAAATTATATAAACAAGAGATAATTCCAGGAGAAAAAACAAAACAATACTTAGAAAAAGCTGAACTACCTATAATACCAGAAACATTTAAAAAGGCATTAGAGGAAAGGATAACAATTATGGAATTGACAGAGGCAATTAAAAGACAAAAGAATGGCAAAACACCGGGACCAGATGGTTTACCAGCAGAGCTATATAAAACGTTACAAGAAGTTATAAGCAACACAATGCTGGAAGTGTTTAATGAACTATTGTTAGAGGAGAAAATTTATTTATTTATTTATTATTGCGATTTATATGCCGCCTTTCTCCCTAGGGACTCAAGGCGGCTTACAAAATGGCAACTTCAATACAAATCGCAATAGAGAAAAAAATTAAAACCGGCAACCCAATTAAAACAAATTAAAATTATCACAGTGTACCCCCAAACAGATCAGCTTAGTTGACGGAAGAGCCACGTCTTCAGCTCGCGACGGAAGGAAAGAAGGTCGGGGGCTGTCCTGAGCTCAGTGGGCAATCCATTCCAGAGGGTCGGGGCTCCCACAGAGAACGCCCTCCTCCTGGGGGTCGTCAGCCGACATTGTTTGCCCGATGGCACCCTGAGGAGGCCGACTCTGTGAGAGCGCACAGGACAATGGGAGAGTGGCTGGAGATGGTCCTGCAAGTACCCCGGGCCTAAGCCATGAAGGGCTTTATAGGTAAGCACCAGCACCTTGAAATGTATCCGGAGCGCCACCGGCAGCCAGTGCAGCTCACGCAGGAGAGGTGTTACACGGGAGTATCTAGATGCCCCCGTAACTACACGCGCGGCTGCGTTCTGGACTAGCTGAAGCCTCCGGACGCATCCCAAGGGCAGCCCCATGTAGAGGGTGTTACAGTAGTCCAATCTAGAGGTAACGAGGGCGTGAGTGACCATGGTGAGGGCATCCCGGTCTAGGAAAGGGCGCAACTGGCGCACAAGACGCACCTGTGTGAAGGCCCCCCTGGTTACGGCCGTCAGATGGTCATCTAAGGACAGCTGAGAATCCAGGAGGACACCCAAGTTGCGGACCCTATCGGAGGGAGCAAGAATTTCTCCCCCGATCATTAGAGATGGAACCTCCAGATCCCGGGATGCCGGCATCCACAGCCACTCAGTCTTGGAACGGTTGAGTCTAAGTCTGTTCCTCCCCATCCAAACCCACACCGCTTCCAGGCAGTGGGACATCACGGAAAGGGCATCCCTAGGGTGGTCAGGGGTGGAAATGTAAAGCTGGGTATCATCAGTATATTGATGATACCTCACCCCAAAACCACGAATGATTTCACCCAGCGGTTTCATGTAGATGTTAAAGAGCAGAGGGGAGAGAACCGATCCCTGAGGCACCCCACAAGTGAGAGGCCTCTGGGAGGATCCCCGACCCCCCGCCCAAACAGACTGCAGACGACCAGAGAGATAGGAGGAGAACCACTGTAGAACAGTGCCTCCTAACCCCATCCCCCTGAGCCGCTGCAGCAGGATACCATGGTCGATGGTATCGAAGGCCGCTGAGAGGTCAAGAAGGACCAGGATGGAGAAACAACCCCCATCCCTGGCCCGCCAGAGATCATTTACTAGGGCGACCAATGCCGTTTCCGTGCTGTGGCCATGCCTGAAACCAGATTGGTAAGGATCGAGGTAGTCAGTTTCCTCCAGGAATTGAGGGAATTGCTGCGCCACCACGGACTCGACAACCTTTGCTAAAAAGCGAAGGTTGGAGACTGGACGGTAGTTGTTAAGAACGTCAGGATCCAGGTTAGGCTTCTTAAGGAGGGGTCGAACCACCGCCTCTTTAAGTGCAGCGGGGAAGACCCCTTCCTTTAGCGAAGCATTGACAACAGCCTGGATCCAGTCTCCAGTCACCTCTCTGGCTGCCGAAACTAGCCAGGAGGGACAAGGGTCCAATAAACACGTGGAGGACCCCAGCCTACCCATAATCCTGTCCACGTCATCCAGCGAAACAGGCTCAAACTCAACCCAGATGTCTCCACCAAGACTAGCCCCCATCGCCTCAACGGACTCTGTCCAGTCGGAGTCCAACCCGGTCTGAATCTGAGTGATTTTATCTTGCAGAAACTGTGCAAAATCCTCAGCACGGCCCTGCAAGGGGTCTTCCCTCACTCCCTGATTAAGGAGGGAGCGGGTCACTCTAAACAGGGCTGCTGGGCGGTTTTCTGCAGATGCAATGAGAGTGGCGAAATAGTTACATTTCGCCACTTCCATCGCCACAAGATAAGTCCTAATGTGGGTTCTTAGTTGTGTTCAGTCGGACTCCGATCGGTCGGATCTCCAACCACCCTCCAGGCGTCTTTTCCGACGCTTCATTTCCCTGAGCTCCGCAGTGAACCAAGGAGCCGCCTGGGATCTGCGTCGGATCAGAGGCCGCAAAGGCGCGATTCGATCCAGGGCCCCCACCACAGCCTGTTCCCAGGCCGCGACAAGGGCCTCGAATGAATCGTGGGCTAAGGAGGCGGGAAATGACCCAAGCTCCATCAAGAACCTTTCGGGTTCCATCAGGCGCCTGGGGCGGAACCATCTTACCGGTTCCGCACCCCTGCGACGAGGGATGGCGGTGGGAAAGTCAAGCCTAAGGAGGGAATGATCGGTCCATGACAGAGGGTCGATAGATAAAATCCCCTCCCGACGATCATTTATCCACTGTCCAGAGAGAAAAATCAGGTTGAGTGAGTGTCCTCCAATGTGAGTTGGGCCCTGTACAATCTGAGTTAGGTCCATGGCCGTCATGGAGGTCATGAACTCCCGCACCAACTCAGATGTCTCACCAGCCGACGGCAGGTTGAAATCTCCCACGACCAAAAGGTTGGGGAGTTCCACCGCCAATTCGGCTAAGACATCTAGTAGCGTGGGCAGGGCTGAGGCCACGCAGCTGGGGGAGAGGTACGTGATCAACAACCCAGACTGAGCTCCAGGGTCCCATTTCAAAAGGAGGGATTCACACCCGCCTATCTGAGGCACAGTAACCTCCCTAGGACTGAGACTTTCCTTAATAATTACCGCCACTCCTCCACCCCTTCCCTGGAGTCACGGCTGGTGTAGTATCCAGAAACCTGGGGGACACAAATCCACAAGAGGGACACCACCCTCTGGCCCCAGCCAGGTCTCAGTGATACAAGCCAGGTCCACGGCCTCCTCGTCTATAAGATCTCGAACGAGGAGGGCCTTTTTCACCAAGATTAGAGATGAATATTATGTGAAAATACCAATATGGTTATCAATAACGGAAGCTTTAATATACCCAAATGTTTTCAACTTAGGAAATATTGTTAGATATAAGGATTTATTAATGGATGGGGGAATTGAAAGAGAAACGAGAACTGGAAGAACAGGCGATTGAGACAGATTGGTATATGTATATGCAGATATGAAAAAGATGCTAAATTTTTTATTTAGCATCTTTTAGTTTTTATTTGGAAAAGATTGAGTTGGATAGGATACTCATAGGAACAGAGGAAAATTTAATTTAAAAAATTTATAATTTCTTGCTGTACATTGAATTGGAGGAGGAGCAAGTAAAAGAAACAATGATAGCTTGGGGAAGAAATTTTGGATATTCAATTGATCTTGAAAAATGGCAACAACTATGGGAAAGGAACTATAAATTAATGATGTCTACTGCATATAAGGAAAATCAATATGAAATGTTTTATAGATGGCATATGCCACCGGAGAAGTTAGCAAAAATGTTTAAAGATAAATCAGCTAAATGTTGGAAATGTCACCAAATACCAGAATCTTATTACCATATGTGGTGGACATGCCCTGAAGCAAAAAATTATTGGAATAAAATTAAAGCTTGGTTGGAAGAAATGATACAGCAAGGTATTGAACTTAAACCAGAGTTGTTCCTATTGGGTATCCTTCCTGAAAAAATTAGTAAGGAAAATATTTACCTGATTATACATGTAATAACAGCTGCAAGAATTGTTTATGCTCAAAATTGGAAAGCAGAGAAAATACCTTTGGAAGAAGAAGTAAAAAAAATTTTTAGATTGTGCAGAAATGAATAGATTAACTTTGATGATTAAGGATAAGGAAGAGTCAGAATATTATAAGATATGGAATTATTTTTATCATTGGTTGGAAAAGAGATATAAATGATTAATTTTATAATTATGTATAAAAACTCGATGACTAGAATATTGTTTTTGCAATGAATTGTTAGAATGGTTCAGATGAAGATCAAGATCAAGATACAGGTGAAACTCGAAGACTTCCAGTGGGACTGCGACATTGCCGGACACTTCTTTTTGAAGTGCCAGCCCAGGGTTTCGTAGAACTGCAAGAACAGCGACTATCGGCTGTCTTGCGGTTTGAAAACTTTCCCCCTGGTATGAGGGGGGAAGGTGAGTAGACGGGTGGGGTAGAGCTCCCTGAGAGTGCCAGATTTTACCCATAATCTGGCGCTCGAAGATGAGAGCTCCCCGTTAAGCCTGTCAGTACTCCGGACCCTGGATGCCTCTGCTTTGCAGAGCTAGATGTCGTTACCATCCCAGCAACCAACTTTAAACAGATATTTTTTCAATCAAGCTGGCGGAGCACAAGCAGTATGAATGAAACAGCAAGTATTTTTTTTTCTTTTAACTCCAAAGATTTACTTTCTTTAAAAGATTCTTCCTAAGCTGAAAGTGAAAGCAAGATGGCGTTTGAGTTTTAACGGGGCGTGAAGAAGTGAAAGCTAAAAGTAATTATTGACAAGCCCCTGTTTGAAACGTAAAACTCCTTTTTGAAAAGTGGATGAAACAAGAAAGGATTTAATAATAATAATTGAAGCAGCAATACAAATTACAAATTGTAAAGGGTCCTTT
>WNWU01012525.1:0-23370 GCA_012654045.1 Ptyas mucosa
GGCTTTCTATATTCAACAAGTCAGTCTTAGTTTTCCCAAACCAATCACTTAATTGTATCAATGCAGTTGCTTCATAATATAGTCGAAGGTTTGGGAGTTTAAGACCACCTCTCTCACGAGTATCTTGCATTATTTTCAGTTTAACTCTTGGTTTTTTATCATTCCAAATGAATTTATTCAATCCTTTTTGCCATTCTAGCAATGGTTTGTCTGATTTAAGCACCGGTATCATTTGAAATAAAAAGATAAGTCTAGGTAGAACATTCATCTTTACTGCTGATATTCTTCCAAGCAGTGATAACTGCAGTTTCTTCCAGTTTTGCATATCTTTTTGTATCTTTTGCCATCTAGAAGTCTTACTTAATGCAATACGGGACTCGAACTCTTTGAATGGAATAGCCATAAGGCAAGAGGACTATAGAACTAAGGCATTTGCAGACGATCTGGTTGTTACCCTATCACAACCTATGAAATCAATAATCCAGATGAAAGATATTATAGAAGATTATGGCATGGTATCTGGTTTTAGGCTGAACCAGAAAAAAACTAAAATGATTGTCAAAAATTTGACAGAGAGTAAAAAAAAGGAACTGGAAAGAATGGCAGGTTTCGAAATTGTTTCAAAGGTCAAATATTTAGGAGTACAAATCGCAGATTCAAATGTAAAATTGTTTCAAAATAATTATGAGGTTCTGTGGCAAAAGATACAAAAAGATATGCAAAATTGGAAGAAACTGCAGTTATCACTGCTTGGAAGAATATCAGCAGTAAAGATGAATGTTTTACCTAGATTTATTTTTTTATTTCAAATGATACCGGTGCTCAAATCAGATAAACCACTGCTAGAATGGCAAAAAGGAGTGAATAAATTTATTTGGAATGAAAAAAAACCAAGAGTCAAACTGAAAATAATGCAAGATACTCGTGAGAGAGGTGGTCTTAAACTTCCAAACCTTCAATTATATTATGAAGCAGCTGCATTGACACAAATAAGTGATTGGTTTGGGAAAACTAAGACTGAATTGCCGAATATAGAAAGTCATGACCTTGTTTGGGGATGGCATGCATACTTATTTTATGACAATAAAGTGGATAAAGTGTTTAATAGTCATCTACTTAGAAATGCCTTGATGAGAATCTGGAGGAAGCACCGAACTAATTGGGATTATAAGATTCCGTTTTGGCTGGATCTTGCTGATACCATGTGGAATACAAATATTAAGTCACTCGGGGGTTTCTTATATAAAGAGTTACTTTATTTTGAAGAGGGCAAATGGCGATTGCAGACTTTGGACATGCTGTTGGAAGAAGGGATATCTTTGACCTGGTTGCAGTACAATCAATTACAGATGAGATGGAAAGAAGACCAACAAACTGGTTTAATGGAATATGAAGTAGAATTGGTTAGACAGATAAAGGAGACAGGTCCAATGCATATTAAGAGAGTTTATAACGTTTTGTTAGAAAGGGATTCAGAAAATGAGTTAGTTAAAGATTATATGATTAAATGGGCACAGAATTTCTCTCAACCAGTTATGATGGAAACATGGGAAAAAATATGGGTTCAGAATGTTAAGTTTACACAGTCACAAAATTTACGAGAAAATTTTTATAAAATGTTTTATAGATGGCATTTAGACCCCAAGAAATTGTCTTGTATGTACCCTAACGTGCAGCCAAAATGTTGGAGATGTGAGTGTTTAGATGCTACATATTATCACATATGGTGGACTTGCAAAAAAGTGAGGGCTTTTTGGATAAAAATATGGTAGGTTATGCAAAATGTTTTAAAGAAAAAAATACAATTTTCTCCGCAATTATTTTTATTGGGTATAGTTAAAGATTTTACATTGGGTGAAACAAAACTGATTCTGTATATGGTGACAGCAGCTAGGTTGTTGATTGCCCAATACTGGAAGAGTGATACCTTACCGACTGTGGACCAATGGATTCAGAAGATGGCTGGATTTGCAGAAATGGCGAAGATCTCAGCCTTTTTAAAAGACCAGACGCATGAGAAGTATATACAGGAATGGAATAAATGGATTGAGTATATACAGAATAAGTATCAGACTAGAAAATATTATGTAGCTTTCAGCTGAGAGGGATTGATGATTATGCTAGTAAATATAGAAAAAGATATGGAAGGATGAATAACATATATATTGTTTGGGATTATTAGTATTGCATATAATGGAAGTCAAGGGGGATGGGAGGGAAAGGGGTGGAGGGGGAGGGTTAGGGTAGGATTGGGAGGGAATTATATATTTTTTCTATATGTATTTTATAATGTTGGGCAAGGGCGGGGGAAAAAAAGGGGGAAAATTTGTATTTGTAAAACTTTTTCAATAAAAAAAAAGAATATGTAATATAATGTTATTGTTTTAATTCAATAAAAGAATTTGAGTAGTTCTCCAACTATGTGTGATTAATCTATTAACCTAAAATTGGTTCTGATACCACTGTTTTACTAACCTGACAGCTTATTATTCTAAATAGAAAACCTTCATTTTGTTTACAAATAATAATATTAAAGATTCTAACTACCTGTTGTGGCCCGTCACCGGCCTGTGCAGATTGTAGCTGATTCCAACAACGAGGAGGCTGGTGTGGTGCTGTGCCAGCAGCCTGTGCAGCTGGCGCTTGAGTCGGACAGTGAGGAGGCTGGAGAAGATGTGGTGCCGGAGGCAGGGATTAAGCCAGGGCCTTCAGAACCTTCAGAAGCTCCTTTAAGTGTAGAGGACGAAGAGGAGGAGCCTCTTCTTGATGCACGGGCGCGCAGAGCTGCCAAAAGGCAGGAGTGGCTCCTCAGGAGGAGGTCTCCTCGAGAGTAAGGCTTGGGGCTAATTAACCACTCTCTTACCATATTTAAGGAGGAACGCCGATTGCAGCAAGTTGTAGGGAACAACTTTAGTTCACTCTCCTTCGCGTCTGGATTCTCTGCAAAATTGCTTCTGGGCTTTCTGCCGACTCTAGTAAGACTGTGATTACCTTATCTCAGAATTCTTGTAGGCTGTTAAGACAGTTTATTAACAGCCTTTGGTTGATAAAGACTGAGTTATTTGAGTAAAAGAAGCTTTGTATAGAGTTTGTGTGTGCTGCCTTCTTTGGGGTCCGTAGCTGGGGCAGAACAGTTTGTTTCCTACCTGAAAAAACACACACACAAACCAGTTAACTATGATGGCTGGCCAGCTGGCTCAGCTTCAAGCCCAAATGGCTTCATCTCCTCCTGCTCCTCCCCCCCCCCTCCTCCTCCTCCTCCTCGAAACTGCCTGGTAGCTGTGCCTGATAAGTTTGCTGGTAATTTGGAAATGTTTCCAGCTTTCCTTGGACAATGAAATTTATTTATGAGTTTGCGAGCTGAAGATTTTCCCCATGACCGAGATAAAGTCGGATTCATTATCAGCCTGCTCTCCGGCTCTGCAGCTCGTTGGGCCATGCCCCTGTTGGTCCAGAACAGTCCGTTGCTTAATGACTTTTGGGGGTTTTGTGAGCACTTGTAGCAAATGTATGAGGACCCTATCAAAGCACAAACATCCACCAGACGGTTGAAGTCCTTGAAGCAAGGCCGGCTACCCCTACAGGAATACATTAGCGAATTCCGTTTGTTAAACTAGGACTCAGCCTGGAATGAGGCAGCACTTTTGGATGTATTCCAGGAGGGTTTGTCGGAGGCATTACAGGATGAGTTGGCTAGAGTGGACATTCCTCCGACTCTTAATGAGATGTTTCGTCTGTGCCTCAGAATTGATGTGAGGTTACAACTCCGGCCCTCTCGTTGTGCCCATCAGAAACCCCGTGTGAACCCAGTTGTACGTGAGGCTCCGGCTCCAAGGGAGGAGCCCATGGAAATCGGTGCAGCCAGACCCCGCCTGTCCATAGCTGAGAAGGACAGATGACAGGCAGGGGGTTGTGTTTATATTGTGGAGAGCCTGGACACTTCGCTGCCTCTTGCCCCAAGAAGCAACGTGGGGCGCTGGCTCCTGGTCCCGTACCACAGTCACAGCCTAACCTGTCAGGAAACGACCGGAGTCCGATCTAGGGAGACCCTGGGTTGGGCACGTATCAACACCGGCTCACGCCCTGAGGAAGTGGATTCTGGAACCCCTCGTGGTTTGATTTTGAATACCAAAGTCTCCATTGCCAATAACCCCCAAGGGATTCCAGCTCATGCTTTGGTGGACTCCGGTGTGACGACCAATTTCATGGACGAGGCATTTGCCAATCACTTTGCCGTTCCCCTGTGTCCAGTGGATCCTCCCATGGTCATGGAGACCATTGATGGTCAGGTGCTTCTGTCCGGGCCGATTAAGGCCGCCACTCAACCCATGCGTCTGACCATCGGTAAGCATGAGAAGGCCATCCAATTTTATGTCACGTCCGGATTACATTTTCCTTTAGTTTTGGGGCTGGCTTGGCTTCGGACTCATGATCCACACATCCTTTGGTCCCAGAATTTCATGTCGTTCCCGAGCCTGCAATGTGTGGATCATACTCGTCAAGTCTGCGCAGGCCAGGTGCAGGGTCCACCTGCGGTATCTTTGCCGGCTGATCTCTTGGACTTCGTGGACGTTTTTAGCGAGAAAGAGGCAGACTAATTGCCCCCACACCGGTCGTATGATTGTCCCATTGACTTAATCCCAGATGCACCGCTCCCTGTAGGGAGGTTGTATTCTATGTCGGACCCTGAATTGGTTGCATTAAGGGAATTTGTGGTCAAAAACCTGGCTCTGGGTTTTATCCGGCCCTCGTCATCGCCCTTGTCCGCTCCTGTCCTTTTTGTCAAGAAGAAAACCGGTGACTTGTGTCTGTGCTGCGATTACCGTAAACTGAACGCCATTACGGTGCATAACCGGTACCCTTTACCCTTGATTCCTGAACGCTTAGAGAGACTTCGGGGGGCTACCGTGTTTACCAAGTTGAACCTGCACGGCGTTTACAATCTGGTTCGGGTACAAGAAGGTGATGAGTGGAAGACAGCATTTGGCACCAGGTATGGCCATTTTGAATATACGGTCATGCCATTTGGATTAACCAATGCTCCCGCTGTCTTCCAGCATTTTATGAATGATATTTTCCGGGATCTTTTGGACCAGTTTGTTGTGGTTTATCTTGATGACATCTTGATTTACTCAACATCCCGGAAAAGTCATCTCCAACATCTCCGTCTGGTCTTGCAACGGCTTCGGGAACACCAGTTATATGCCAAGCCGGAGAAGTGCCAATTCTACCAGACGACCATCAACTTCTTGGGCCATCGCATTTCTCCCGAGGGCATCGCGATGGATCGGAGCAAGGTCGAGGCATTGAGAAGTTGGCAACCTCCCCGTTGGGTGAAAGATATTTAGCGACTCCTCGGGTTCGTCAATTATTACCGGACGTTCATCCCTGGTTTCGCCACTTTGACTGTGCCCCTCACTCGACTCCTGCAGAAGAAAGTCCCGTTCCGGTGGGGCACCCTCGAGCAGCAGGCATTCCTGGCCTTAAAGCAGGCCTTCATGACAGAGCCGATTCTTAAGCATCCTGACCCTCATCGTCCATTTGTGCTGGAAACGGACATGTTGGATATCGTGGTCGGAGTGGTGTTACTCCAGGCTCACGTGGCTGGCGGTACTCTTTTTCCTTGTGCATACTATTCCCAGAAATTGAATCCTTCCGAGTGCAATTATACCATCTGGGAAAAAGAGCTACTGGCCATTAAGACCACGTTCGAGACCTGGAGACATCACCTCAAGGGGGCCTGACATCAAGTGGAAGTCCGGACAGACCACAAGAAACTGGAGTTTCTGCAGACCGCACGGAAACTCAATCAATGACAGATCTGGTGGGCCTTCTTTTTTACCCGCTTCAACTTCAAAGTGACATACATTCTGAGTGGGAGCAATCAACGAGTAGATGCGCGTTTGAGGAAACCCGAATATGCCGAAGTCAAGAGCCCGCTTCCGCCTCGGACAATTCTTTCAGTCGAGTCGTTCGCTGCCATCCAGGAACCTGTCGACCTACAGGTTCAGATCTGGGAGGCACAGCGGCAGGACGTTGATCTTTGAAAGCATGAAGTAGGGCCCGACTCTCCCTGGACATTTACCGACAATCTCTTGAGGTACCGGGAGAGACTTTATGTACCATCGGGGCCGCTTAGGGGTCTTATTTTGTCCCAGTGCCACGACAACCCTGCGGCGGGACATTTCGGTCTGTTTAAAACCCTTAATCTCATGTCACAGACCTTCTGGTGGCCTCGTCTCCGTCATGATGTCCAGACATATGTGACATCCTGCATCCGTTGTCGACAGGCCAAGTCGGCTGTGGGCGCTCCCCCAGGACTACTTCAGCCTTTGCTGACACCAGAGAGACCTTGTGGTGTAATCTCGATGGATTTTCTAACGGACTTGCCCCTGTCTTCGGGTTTCACAATTGTGTTTGTAGTGGTGGACATGTTGACGAAGATGGCGCACTTCATACCCTGTCGAGGATTGCCGACAGCTCACGCCATTGCCCGCATGTTCATCCAACATGTCTTTCGGCTACATGGCCTACCGGATAGGGTCATGTCGGACAGAGGGACCCAGTTCACCGCCCAGTTTTGGAAAGGGCTGATGACGGCCTTAGATGTCAAGATCTGCTTATCGTCAGCTCATCATCCTGAAACTGACGGCAGGACTGAGGAAGTCATTGGAATATTGGAGCAATACCTGCGCTGCTTTGTCAATCAACAACAGGACAATTGGACAGAATACTTAGCAGTCGCGGAGTTTGCTTTTAAAAATTCCCAGCACACCTCCACTCAAACCACCCCTTTCTTAGCCAATCTGGGCTATCATCCGCGTTTCTTCCTGCTCACACCCCTTGACTCCCCAGTTCCAGCAGCAGATGATTTCTTGACGGAGTTACAGGCCGTTCATCAACTGGTGAAACAATATCTCGACAAGGCCAAAGAAGATTATAAAAGGGTCGCAGACCGCTCTCAGCGGGCAACACCACAGTTGGCTGTTGGGGATCGTGTGTGGCTGTCAACAAAGCATCTCCTCTCAGACTGGCCAGTGAGAAAACTAGATCATCATTACATTGGACCTTTCCCTGTAGAGGCGGTCATCAATCCAGTGGCCTACCACCTAACCCTGCCTTGGTCTTTGAGGATACACCCTGTTTCATCGATCCCTTCTGGTTCCTGAACGGCCTACCTGTCCGCTCCGCCAACTGGACCGTCCTCAGCCGGCACCTCGTGACGGAGATGAATCGCTCGAGTACGACATTGCTAGCATTCGAGACTCCTGGTGGCTGAAGGGTCGGTTCCAATACCTCATCGAGTGGAAGGGGTATGGGCCGGAAGACTTCACTTTGGAGGATGCGGCCTCTGTTCATGCTCCAGAACTTGTACGCGCCTTTCATGAGCAGTTCCCGTCCCGAACGCATCCGGATTGACACTCGGAGGAAGGGCCCTGCGGTGAGGGATAGTGTTGATCAAGACTGAGTTATTTGAGTAAAATAAGCTTTGTATAGAGTTTGTGTGTGCTGCGTTCTTTGGGGTCCGTAGCTGGGGCAGAACACTACCAGCAAGAATCAGTTCTTACATTTAAACAGCACCTGTCATTTCAGATCCATCATGGCAGCGCCTGTTAGCGGCCATCCACTCACCTGCTGCCTGCCACATCCCTCACCTTGTGTCACTGTCGCATCACCAGCCGTCCCATTAAAGTGAATAGGACTGTCAGTGAGTCAACAGCGAGTCAGAGGAGGAGCTGCTGCGGGACAGATATGACAGTTGCTCTTTAAAAATTATGATTTAAATTGAGTTGATTTAAATTGAGCCTTTTTACTAGTGATTTAAATCATGATTTATATCGTGATTTAAATTGACTTGTTTTAAATGAACTGAAGCTGCCCTGCCGAAAGCTGGGCCCGAAATTTATAGGACCCTTACCCATAGTGAAAATCATAAACCTGGTTACAGTGGAGTTAAAACTAGTCCAATGGAAGGGATATCCAATGTCAGAAGTTAGATGTGTGAAAGCACAGAATATGAAGGCAGCTCGATTGATCATGAAGTTTCACGAGAAGTACCCCCAGAAACCCAAAAGACCTTCCTAATGATAGAGGAGACCCTGGCTTTCATTAATATGTGTGTGTGTGTGTGTGTGTGTGTGTGTGTGTGTGTGATGTTTTCCAGGTGCTTTTCACTTTCTAGGGGGATCCGAATGTCAACTTCGAAACGGATCAGGCCTGCTGCAGCCATCTTTCCATTTCTCAGCTTGCCACACAGTATGGGAGGGGAGAGGTCTGGAATGTCAGACCAGACAACAACAGATCATCCCATGGGAACCAAAGTCATCTCAACAGGTGCTGGCCAGAGACTAAGAGGAGTTACTGAAACTACAGGAAATAGATCTGGTTTTGTTTTCATCCGTGCCAAAATGATGTACTCAATAAAACAGTTCTTTGAGAAAATTGCAAGTCTCGGAGTGCTGAATTGGTTGGGTTCATTAGTCAGAACCTTGACACCTTTCACACCAAAATGGAGTCAAGGAGTTGTTCCTGCTTAAGGGACCAGGTTGGGGCAGGACTGACAAACAGGCATAGCCAATTTCTGACTGATCAATTTCTGTTCATCTACTGTATGTATTTTCAGCCATGGGAACAATTGAAGTTAAAAGCAACAAGCTAGGGCACAGTACACCAAAGGTGATTTATGATTTATCTTTGAATATTACGGAAAGAAAAAATTAAGGGTGAGTTTTAAACTTTATGGTGTCATAATTCTTTAAAATAGTAAATCAGTTTGGGTGACTTGCCCCATCATGAAGAAAACTCATCAATATACTAGACACTACACTGGAAATCACTAATCAGCCCAGCCCTAGTAAATTTAGGATAATTCTTCACAAAAAGAAACCATTAATTTCTCTTTTTTTAATAAAAAGTTTCTTTTTATTTTTTACACATACACACACACAAACATACAATGTATTTTTGCTGAACAGAGTATTTGGCCGGTTAACAAATTTAAACAGTTTTTAGTCCTTTCAACTAAAATTACAATTTCTATACCTCCTTTTTGCCATAGTATTTATTTTCATCTATTTTTTACCAATATTACCCTTCATTTTCATCTCTAATTTTAACCAAATTCCATTTTTCCCTTCTAGTCTATATTAAACCCCTTCTCATTGTCATCTGTTTTTGTATCCATCATCAGAGTAATTAATTTTGTGGTGTTACAATTGTTCAATTCTTATAGGAATAGTGAACCCACTTATTTTATAACATAAATTTCCTTAAATAATACAGTCCAACATTTTAATATAAATCAATTAATTATGTAAATATCTTTTTCATTTATATATTCAAAGAAAAAAAAGAATATAAACGTGGCTATTCCAATTAGTTCCATTTTCATACATCAAATAATTTTCCCCATACTGTATGTTCCTCCAAACCACATCTTAATCATTTCTATTTTCACCATGATATGCAATTAAAAATATTTCATTTATTACAATTTCCTTAGTTAAATTTAAAAATATTCTAGCTGTTATCCTGTACTCATGTTTCCCCATGTACAGGTGAAACTTGAAAAATTAAAATATCGTGCAAAAGTTCATTTATTTCAGTAATGCAACTTAAAAGGTGAAACTAATATATGAGATAGACTCATTACATGCAAAGCGAGATAGTTCAAGCCTTGATTTGTCATAATTTTGATGATTATGGCTTACAGCTCATGAAAACCCCAAATTCACAGTCTCAGAAAATTAAAATATTGTGAAAAGGTTCAATATTCTAGGCTCAAAGTGTCCCACTCTAATCAGCTAATTAAGCCATAACACCTGCAAAGGGTTCCTGAGCCTTTAAATGGTCTCTCAGTCTGGTTCAGTAGGAATCACAATCATGGGAAAGACTGCTGACCTGACAGTTGTGCAGAAAACCATCACTGACATCCTCCATAAGGAGGGAAAGCCTCAAAAGGTAATTGCAAAAGAAGTTGGATGTTCCCAAAGTGCTGTATCAAAGCACATTAATAGAAAGTTATGTGGAAGGGAAAAGTGTGGAAGAAAAAGGTGCACAAGCAGCAGGGATGACCGCAGCCTGGAGAGGATTGTCAGGAAAAGGCCATTCAAAAGTGTTGGGGACTTTCACAAGGAGTGGACTGAGGCTGGAGTCAGTGCATCAAGAGCCACCACACACAGACGGATCCTAGACATGGGCTTCAAATGTCGTATTCCTCTTGTCAAGCCGCTCCTGAACAACAAACAACGTCAGAAACGTCTTACCTGGGCTAAAGACAAAAAGAACTGCTCTGTTGCTCAGTGGTCCAAAGTCCTCTTTTCTGATGAGAGCAACTTTTGCGTCTCATTTGGAAACCAAGGACCCAGAGTCTGGAGGAAGAATGGAGAGGCACACACTGCAAGATGCTTGGAGTCCAGTGCAAAGTTTCCACAGTCTGTGTTGATTTGGGGAGCCATGTCATCTGCTGGTGTTGGTCCACTGTGCTTCATTAAGTCCAGGGACAACGCAGCCGTCTACTAGGAGATTTTGGAGCACTTCATGCTTCCTTCCGCAGACAAGCTTTAATGGGGATGCTGACTTCATTTTCCAGCAGGACTTGGCACCTGCCCACACTGCCAAAAGTACCAAAACCTGGTTCAATGACCATGGGATTACTGTGCTTGATTGGCCAGCAAACTCGCCTGACCTGAACCCCATAGAGAATCTATGGGGCATTGCCAAGAGAAAGATGAGAGACATGAGACCGAACAATGCAGAAGAGCTGAAGGCCACTATTGAAGCATCCTGGTCTTCCATAACACCTCAGCAGTGCCACAGGCTGATAGCATCCATGCCATGCCGCATTGAGGCAGTAATTGATTCAAAAGGGGCTCAAACCAAGTACTGAGTACATATGCATGCTTATACTTTTCAGAGGTCCGATATTGTTCTTTGTACAATCCTTGTTTTATTGATTTCATGTAATCTAATTTTCTGAGATTGTGAATTTGGGGTTTTCATGAGCTGTAAACCATAATCATCAAAATTATGACAAATCAAGGCTTGAACTATTTTGCTTTGCATGTAATGAGAGTCTATCTCATATATTAGTTTCACCTTTTAAGTTGCATTACTGAAATAAATGAACTTTTGCACGATATTCTAATTTTTTGAGTTTCACCTGTATTGTTCCAAATCCTCACTTAATCATTTCTACACACACCACCATAAACTGTTAAAGGTATTTCAATTATTACAATTTAAAATTATTCATATTTCTAAAAAGAAACTCATCATTATCTAGATTTCAAAAATACAAATGATAATATTCCAATTATTATTCATTTTCACCATATGATTTACCATTATTTGTTACTACAATTCGTATTTCAGTTCTAGATATATACATCATATTCCTCTTTCATTTCTTTCTCCTTTTCTCCCTTTTCATTTTCATTTTTACCTTTTTCTTTCCCCTTTTTTCCTGTGCTTTAAAATCCTGATCTCTCCTATTTTGCCCTATATTTCCCATTGTTCCCCCTCTCTTTTCTCTTTTTTTAATTTCACCACTGTTTAGCCCACTGTTTATCCCAGTATTATCATTCTGTATTTCAAAGTCCTGGATTCTTCTATCTTGCCCTATATTTCCTGTTGTTTTCCACCCTTTTTCTCTCTTTTTTATCTTTTCACTGTAAATCCCAGTGTAATCATTTAAGTTCTTTATATTCTTTCTGTTCCACCCTTCTTTCCTTATTTGTCTCTTTCTATCCCCTCTATTTTTTTTCATTGTTAATCCCAATGTAATCTCTAAAACCCTTTTTATTACTATCCACATATTCAATTACTTTTTCATATTTAATCACATTATCTTTATCTTCTTTATTTTCAGACTCTGTGTCTTGCTTCTCCGTCTTTGTTTTCTTTTCAGCTTGCGTATGCTCTATCTCAATTTTTATGTCCTGATTTTAATTCCCCATGCAGCATTGTAGTTATTTCTCTTATTTCCATTTTCCATGACAAGTACATTGATTTGATAATTTCTCTAATTTCCTGCACTATTTTATTCTTTTTGAGTTAGTATTATTCCAATTTTAAAAGTTCAATTGAATTCATCCCCCCCCCCCCCAAAGTCAAGCCGCTTGCAAACAAAGGAATCCTCCCCAAAAGTTCTCACGGCTGTTATCTGTAAAGTTCACAATTTTCCAAAACACAGACCAAGTTCCAATGTTCCTTTTTGCTCCTGAAAGTGTCTCTCTGCAATCCACAATTTTTGGTTATCTAACAAGTATCCATTTTGTTTCAATCTACATTAACAAACTTAACTAGCTTCTCATTTTTTTAGCTTTAAAAATACCAAATCAGTTTTATAGTCCAGTCTGAATTAAAACAGCTCTTTTCACTTCCTTTTTCCTTTTGTTTATACAGCACTTCTATTACAGGGCTTATTGTCCATTCTCTTTTGTTTTTCTTAAAATTTGCGAAAGAGAGGGGGGAAAAGGATCTATTTATTTCTTTCCGATCCTTTAATCAATCTTGGGGTGATTTCTCTCGTTCTTAAAATTTTCCAAATTATTTTCCAAATAGTTTTGTTCAAAAGTCAATTTTCTATTCGGGTTTTTGTACCTTTAAAATTACGCTTCAACATCCTCTTTTCTTCCCCCCATGCTCATTAGCTGCCATTTTTTCGCTAGGGGTCTTCAGGTTTAAAGATTTTTTTCTTATTGTTGTTTCACCTGTGAGTTGGCTGTCACTCACCCAGCTTCAAAAAACTCCATTCCATTCACCGCTCCTGCTCAATGCTTAGTCCGGTTGCCCCAGCTTTGTGACAATCGCAATGGCTGCCACCCCCCGCCGCCAAGTTGTAGAGAGTTTCCTCTGACCTTTGAGGAACTTGCCTGTTCCTCTTGGTCTTCCAAGGTGCCTCTCCTTCATCCCCATCTCTACAGGACAGTTCCGGTCCGAAGACCCCTTGGTGACGGTTCGTCAGTCCGGGTTTTTGCGGAGCTCATCAGAGCCCGCTAATTCCCTGACTGTCTCGCCATGATGCTCCCGGTCGAATCCCATTAATTTCTGTGCAATCTCCACCTTCCCTTGTTTTTCAGCATAGGGTTGCCAACTCCAACTGAATCCAGTTTTGGAGATTTCCTCCTTCTCAGTTACTTTGTGCATGGGGCAAACTTAAAAGAATTCAGAAGGTCAGGACTATCCTCCATCTCAGACCAGAGATATTCAAGCAGTACAAATGAAAGACCAAGTCTTGTTATTTGAAAGGTGGAGGAAGAAAATCAGGTCAGCCGTCCATCATAGATGCTAACATGAAAGCACTTCCACAGCAAGAACAGGCCAAAGTCTTTACACAAAGGTGTATACTTTTTTTATTTATTAAATTTCTTTGCCACCCATCTCACTGCGACTCTAATATTTTTGAGTTAATAATATTTTTGCCTGCACCATGATGGATAGTACAATAGTAACAACTATAAGAATAGTAGTGTAAATATCAAAAATAAATGAAACAATAACTAATGATGGTACAAAAGAAATGAGAAACACACACACACCACCAGAAAGTATAAATTTGCTCATTCTCTTTAGGATAAATAAATATTTCTCAGGCAAACTTGGGAAAGGAGGATACTGCCCCTAGTCTTCACCAGCTATTCAATCTCTCCCAAATAGGGAGAACTCAGTTAAAGGTTTGCTGGATGCAAGAACTTTTTAGCATCAGTCCTTAGTTTCTTTTTAACCTGGCTTTAAAACCTTGTTGTCTTGTTAGCCATCATCATCGTCATCATCATCCATCATCTCCCTCCTTTCCAAAAGCAAGATACAAGCATAAGCCCTGGAACATTCAAATTCCAGGTCTGGTGACTGCAAACCCCCTTAAATTTGCATGAGGTCTCTAAAAGACTGCAATTCGCTGTTTGAAAAGCCTAATCTAAAATAGAGTACCATTTCGAATGAATGTTCAAAATACAATTTTTAATACCAATATTGTTTATTTAAAGAATTCAGAGAAACTAAAGAAGAGAGCTCACTTATTTAAAAAAACTAGTTTCTTTCTTACTATGCACAGGGTTGTTTTGTTAGTAAAGGAAGTTCCTGTTTTATCTCAAAGAATGGAGGGAGGGAGGGAGGGAGGAAGGAAGGAAGGAAGGAAGGAAGGAAAGAAGTGTGAACTACCTGTCAGTTTCATTAAAACATGAATAAAACACAAAATATATTGTATCTTCATTCAAAGAATAGTTCAGCATAAATGTATGTCTGGTTAAGATGTCTGGTTTAGACCAGTGTTTTTCAAACTTGGCAATATTAAGATGTGTAGACTTCAATTCTCAGAAATCTCCAGGCAGCATGCTATGTGGGGAATTCTGTGAGTTGAAGTTAACACATTTGGACGAAATATGTGTGATCGAAATATGAAACTCATTTTTTCAAGTGTTATTTCCTCCTTCACATGATCATTGATCATGCCGATCAATTTTGTTCTTCAAGGGAAGGCCACGATCCGTCTCTACTTAGGTGCAATTACCCAAAGGGGAATGGGATTAATTGCCACCTTGACAATAAGGGACCTTGGAGGTCTTCTAGTCCAACCCCCTGCCCAGGCAGGAAACCCTACACCACTTCAGACAAATGGTTATCCAACATCTTCTTTAAAAATCCCAGTGTTGGGGAGGAACACTTCCGATTCCGGATGGCGACGGATGCTGCCTGGGTGAGCTCTTGCCCCAGCGTCTGAATCCCCCCGCCTGGAGGCCCCTCGGGGCCGGGTGCCCTGGCTTTGGGGTATCCGCCCTTAAGGGCGGCTCGCCAGGGGTCCCCTGCCTCAATTCCAGGGGCTGGGCGGCCAATGCTGGCGCGCCTGAGGCTCCGGCGAGTGGGGGCGGCGCGCGACGGCCATCTCAAGGCCGCTGACTGCGCCATTGCACCTGTAGGACCTGGAGTATATTGAAATTAAGGCAGCAGGTAAAGAGGCGATCGGAAGAGGAAGGGATGCAGGCTGGAGAATAAGCAGAAAAGGAGAGACCTTGATTGGCGAAGCGACGAGGCGTCCTGCGAGTGAGAGGGGGGGGGCGAAGTTTCCCCCCCCCTTGTAGCTGGGAAGGGCTCCGTGGCTGAGAGGAAAGAGGAGGAAAAAAGAAGGAGACCTCTTACCTCGCTGATTTTTTGTGGAGAATGGTGGAGGCGGAATTTGAGAAGGGAGGCTGGAGGCCTCTCTCTTTGCCGGAGAGTTATGGCCGGGGCCTGATTTCCTGCTTCTTTGTATACAATTGATGACATCACCCACCTCTGGTTTCCTGTTTGACCTACTCTACGAGCCGGACTCGTTGCTTCTGTGAGCGCCCTCTGGTGGATTGTGAGGAAACAGTGCTGATTTTCAAGAGAATCTTTCCCTCTGTGGATGCTTGTGCCTACCTGAGGACCTCTCATTCTTTATCACTGCAAGATGGCAAAAGGACAAAGACCAGCTGCAGGTGACATGGAAAAAATTCTAGAGAAATTGGCAAAATTGGATGAGAAACTTGTGAAACTTGATAAACTTGATGACCTGCAAAAAGGGCAACTGGAAATAAAATCTGAAATTGTAGTTATGAAAAAAGATTTAATTGCTGTTCAACAGGTGGCAGAGGAGAATAAGAAAAAGGTGGGAGGTTTGGAGGGGGAGGTGCGGGCAATCCAGAAGAGGGAAGAAATGAGAGGAAATGTAATCTTAACTTCGCAGCTGGATAGAATGTCTTATTTTCTCAGGTTTCAAAATGTGGAAGAGGTGGACCAGGAAGATCTGCGAGAAGTGATGGTTAAATTGTTGGGCGAATTTACTGAAAGAGGTTTGGACTTTATGAGATGGGATATGGATCTAGTTTATAGAGTAAACTCACAATATGCAATTTTACACAGTGTCCCAAGAGAGGTCCACATTAAATTCGTGAGAAGGGAAACGAGAGATGAAATACTGAGAAATCAAAGATCGGGGGCGCTGATATACAGGGGCAAGGAGGTCACCATTCTGAAGCAGATCCCTAGACAGGTACGAGAATTAAGAAGAAATTATTATTTTTTATCAAATAAACTGTACCTTAAGGGAATTGGCTTCAGGTGGTTGATGCCAGAAGGTTTGATGATTTTCTGGGAGGGCAGTAGGAAGAAAATTAATAGTGTGGCAGAGGCTAAGGCCTATTTGGAGCAACATAAGACCCTCCTAGAGGGGGAAGATACAGGAACCGAGGAAGGGGAGGTACCAGATGATCAAGGAACGGGGGCGGGCGAGGCCGTGGCGGTCCGGGAGGAGGGGGGTGCTAAGGCCAGAACCTTGAGACCTAGAATTAAGAAATGATGAAGTGGGAGGAATCTATTATCTTGTGCCTTTTATGACATCTCTTATTTTTGTAAACTTTAATATTACTCTGGATATCGAACTGATATTTTTGTATAAATCTGGTTGTTAAATTTGAAATTTTAACAAGGGAAGATCTGCTGTATGTGAAAAAAAGAAAATATATATTATCTTTGTAAAAGGATAATGAAAATTCCACATATTGTAAGCGATAATATTGTTTATTTTTAACCAATAAAAACTTTTATAATAAAAAAAAAATCCCAGTGTTGGGGCATTCACAACTTCTACAAGCAAGTTGTTCCGCTTATTAATTGTTCTAACTGTCAGGAAATTTCTCCTTAGTTCTAAATTACTTCTCTCCTTGATTAGTTTCCACCCATTGCTTCTTGTTCTACCCTCAGGTGCTTTGAAGAATAGTTTGACTCCCTCTTCTTTGTGGCAACCCCTGAGATATTGGGACACTGCTATCATGTCTCCTCTAGTCCTTCTCTTCATCAAACTAGACATACCCAGTTCCTGCAACCGTTCTTCATATGTTTTAGCCTCCAGTCCCCTAATCATCTTTGTTGCTCTTCTCTGCACTCTTTCTAGAGTCTCAACATTTTTTTACATCGTGGCGACCAAAACTGAATGCAGTATTCCAAGTGTGGCCTTACCAAGGCATTATAAAGTGGTATTAACACTTCACGTGATCTTGATTCTATCCCTCTGTTTATGCAGCCCAGAACTGTGTTGGCTTTTTTGGCAGCTTGTCCACTAGGACTCCAAGATCCCTCTCACAGTTACTACTATTGAGCAAGGTACCACATATACGGTACCTGTGCATTTTGTTTTTCTTCTCTAAATGTAGAACCTTGCTTTTTTCACTGTTGAATTTCATTTTGTTAGATAGCGCCCAATGTTCAAGTCTGTCAAGATCCTTCTGTATCTTGAACCTATCTTCTGGAGTGTTGGCTATTCCTGCCAGCTTGGTGTCATCTGCAAATTTGATGAGTTCCCCAGTTTAGGCACTGGGCCTAAAACAGAGCCCTGGGGTACTCCAGTGCATACTTCCCTCTATGTAGATGCAGTTCCATTGAGGACTACACGTTGAGTGCGGTTGGTCAGCCAGTTATGAATCCATCTGGTGGTGATGCTGTCTAACCCACATTTTTCTACTTTATCTAGTAGTAGGTTATGGTCTACTTTATCAAATGCTTTACAGAAGTCCAAGTAAATTATATCGACAGCATTCCTCTGCTCCACTAATTTTGTCACTTTGTCGAAGAATGCAATAAGATTAGTCTGGCATGATCTGTTTCTGACAAACCCATGTTGGCTTTTGGTTATTACTTGGTTTGCTTCTAGGTGTTCGGTGATTCGTTGTTTGATTATCTTTTCCAGAATCTTCCCTGGTATTGAGGTCAGGCTGATAGGTCTGTAGTTTCCTGGATCTATTTTTTTTCCTTTTTTGAAGATGGGAACTACATCAGCTCTTTTCCAAACCTCTGGCAGTTCCCCTGTGCTCCAGGATCTTTGAAAGATATAGTTCAGTGGTTCTGAGATTTCGTCTGCCAGTTCCTTCAGAACCTTGGGGTGTAATCCATCTGGTCCTGGTGATTTGAACTCGTCTAGGGTAGACAGGTGTTCACTTACCATTTTCTTCCCTATTTTAACTTGTGTTCCTAATCTGTTTTTTGTGGTGCTGTTTTTGATAGGTTGGACTGTTTTTTCCTTTTGTGTAAAGACAGATGCAAAAAATGAGTTAAGTAGTTGTGCTTTCTCCGTGTTGCTTGTCACCTTCTTGCCACTTTCTCCCAGCAATGGGCCAATTGTTTCCTTGACTTTTTTCTTGTTTTTAATATGTTGGAAGAAGCTTTTTTTGTTTTTTTTTACTTTAGTCACAAACCTTTGTTCATTGTGAGCCTTAGCTTTCCTCACTTCATCTTTACATGCTTGGGCTATTTGCTGATATTCTGCCTTAGTTATTTGCCCCTTTCCACTTTTTATACTTGTCCTTTTTGTCTTTCAATTTGTTAGAGTTCTTTATGCAGCCATGCTGGTTTCTTTTGAGATCTATTATTTTTCTTCTTCATTGGTATTGTGCAAGGCTGGGCTTTTATAATCTCACTTTTCAAAGTTTCCCAAGCTTCTTGAGTTGTTTTCCCCTTGAGGATTCTCATCCATGGAATCCTTCACAAGCTCTAAGTTTATTGAAATTAGCTCTCTTAAAGTCCAAGACTCTAAGTTTGACTTTGTTCTACTACTTGTGTTTGCATAATGTTGAATTCCAATATTGCATGATCACTTGCCCCCAAGGTTCCTGTAGCTTCAACACCTTCTATCATTTCATCTCTGTTAGTGAGAATTAAGTCCAATATGGCTGATCCCCTTGTTCCCTTCTCTACTTTTTGGGAAACAAAGTTGTCTGCTAGGTTTGTTAGGAACCTGTTGGATCTTCCACTTGGTGCAGAGTTTGTCTCCCAGTTGATGTCAGGGTAGTTAAAATCCCCCATTACTATTGTGATGTGCTTCCTACATACCTTAGTTAGCTGACTAACAAAAAGTTCATCTACTTCCTCTGTTTGGTTGGGTTGCCTATAGTATAGACCAGTGGTTCTCAACCTGTGGGTTGCGACCCCTTTGGGGGTCGAACAACCCTTTCACAGGGGTCGCCTAAGACAGTGGTCACCAACCGGTGGTCCTTTGGTAGTCCATGGAGAAATTTTCGTATTTTTGCAGGTGGTGCAAACAGAGCGCAGCCCTCGCCATCCGGAATGAAAGGTGCTGTTGTGGTGGTGGGGAGGGGGCAGCAGAAGCAGGAAGAAGCGGTGTTTGCGATGGCTGGAAGCTGCGGGAGCGAAGCACTACTTTCATTTGCACGGCAACAGCATTCCGCCTCAGTATATTTGTGCCAGCCAGTGGCACAAGGCAGCCCTCCTCTCCTGCTGCTTGCGACTCGGAGCGGTAAATGGCATCTGATCCGGGGAGCAGCCGGATTTTACTTTCTATTGCAGACGCCAGATTGGCCCCCTGCAAGCTCTCATCTCTCGAGGAGCGCTCCCTGAAGCGGGGCTGGAAACTTTGGTCAGGCTCCTCAAGAGACGAGAGCTTGCAGGGGGCCGATCTGGTGTCTGCAATGGAGAGCAAACTCTGGCTTCTTCTCTCAGCTGTAAGTGCGGCATCAGGATTCCGCCTTGGTATATTTGCGGCACAAGGCAGCCCTCATCTCCTGACACTTGGGACTCGGAGCGGTAAATGGTGACTTGTCTGGGGAGCAGCCGGATTTTGCTCTCCATCGTGAATGCCAGATTGGCCCCCTGCAAGCTCTCATCTCTTGAGGAGAGCTCCCTGAAGTGGTGCGGGAAACTTTGGTTGGGCTCTCTCTGCGGGCATGCGAGCCGTCGCCCCAGCTCAGCTCCATCGCTCATGCGCGTGCGCCTCCCTCTGGCCAGGTGGTTTTCAGGTCTCTGCTGTGCATGAGCAGGGGGTGGGGTGCATGTGGGAGACATGTGCGCATGCACGTGGGGCGGGGCGCATGGGGGGATGGGGTCGCGCCATTTCGGCACGTGACGACAAAAAGGTTAGCCATCACTGTCTTATAACATAGTTTGAACCCAATCTTGTATGATGAAATGCTATTCCTTGTTTTTAAAAAAGAGATGATCTTGTTTGGGGAGGAGGGAAATGTGGGGGGGAGAGAAAGGAGAAGGTGGAAGAGGAGGAGATGCCTGATACTGAAATCCACACGAAACATCATCCTAATAAGCTCAAAGAAAACGTATTGACTAGGAGAATAATTGTATGACAGCTGAGGATTAATGGCTTATGCTTCTATTACAAGAAAACATATTTCTTTCAAAGAGGCTAATGGACTCCCTTTTTGAGATTTCAACATTTGTTGCAAACATCTTTCTGGACATTTTCATATGCATAATGTCATTTCATTCAGTTCTACCTGTGCGGGGGAGGGGGGTTGTTGAGATTTTTTCCCCCTTTCTTCCTCTTAGCCATTTCTGCCAACTCCATCAGCTTCTGCAACCATTCGTCCATAGTGGGAATCGAAGTCTCCTTCTGTTTTTGTGCATACAATAGTCTTGCTGCTGTCAACATATATAGGGTCAAAGTTCCATTTTTTTTTCTCCAAGTCTTTTTCCATTAGACCCAAAAGAAAAGTTTCTGGTTTCATCTTTATCTTCTTTTTCAGAATTTTCTGTATTAAAATATGAATCTTACTCCAAAATTTCTTTGCTTTATCAGATGTCCACCATAAACCCTTCATCCACTTATTTTCCCATTGTTCAAGCATTACATTATATCCAAAATTCCTGAATCATACAATGTTTTACATGTTCACTTTCCAAATTCAATTTCAATAACATTTTATAAATCTTAGCAATAATATGTTCATCACTTCCACACAGTAAGATTTCCAATTCATTTTTTACAAAATCAAACCCATAATTCTTTTTATCCAATTTAAATCTTTAGTTGTTGGTATGTAAACCAATGACAAACAACCTTCTGATTCAAGATCTTCCTTTGACTTTAGTATAGGGTCACCAGAGTTGAAAGATAGAATTTTGCCATACGTCCACCAGTCTAGCTTCGCCACCATTTCTTTTCTAAAAAAAAGCAATTTCATAGAGAGCCTTATTTTGTATTTATTCCAAACTCTTAGTATAGCACGTCTAACAAGGTGATTATTAAAGTCAACATTAAGCCAAGCTAAGGATAAATGCCCATGATTGGTCAGCTGTAGGTTTTTTTTGTTTTTTTTTAATTTGATTTATATGCCGCCCTTCTCCGGAGACTCAGGGCGGCTTACAATGCGTTAAGCAATAGTCTTCATACTTTTGTATATTTTATACACAGTCAGCTTATTGCCCCCACAATCTGGGTCCTCATTTTACCTACCTTAGAAAGGATGGAAGGCTGAGTCAACCTTGAGCCTGGTGGGATTTGAACTTGCAGTAATTGCAGGCAGCTGATGTTAATAACAGTTAATAACACTGCTTTAGTCTGCTGAGCCACCAGAGCTGCAGTGGGGAGCCTGCAGTGAAGCAGACCCAGCCCCCACGGTTAATTGTCCTAGACCTGTGATGGCAAACCCATGGCACACGTGCCAGAAGTGGCACGCAGAGCCCTCTCTGTGGGCACGCATGCTGTCGCCAGCTGCTCTTTGGGTTTCCGGTGCGCACATGCACACCGGCCACTAGTCTTCACGTGCGCCGGAGCACCAGAAACCTGAAGACCAGCTGGCCGGTGCGCATGTGCATGCTGGAAACCCGAAGATCAGCTGGCCGGCGTACACATGCGCACCGGCCAGCTGGTCTTTGGGTTTCCGGCACTCTGGTGCGCACATGTTCCGGTTTGGGCACTCGGTGCCGAAAAGGTTCACCATCACTGTCCTAGACCCACGGCAAGACTACATGGTCTGAACGTTGGCCATCCACTCCGATTCTCCTAGTGTCTTTCCTGTTTTTCCCGCCAGCGCTGCCAAAGTCTGCACAGCCATAATTCTTCATCCTTAGCTTTTTTCTGCTTTTCTGCCCTCAACAGGTTGGATTTGAAAACCCAAATTCTGGTTGCTACACACACCATCCTAAATTAGCTCTTCTATACATGAAATGCACAGAATGCTTGGTATACAGGTAGTCCTCAGTTTATGGATGGCCTCAGAAAGAGTGCTTTATGGTCTGTAAAGCACTTCCGGCCATCGTAAAATGTCACACACACCCATCCCCACAGTCACTTGATCAAGATCTGGGTCCTTGGCAGGCAGGAATGGTTGCAAGCTGCTGTCTCTCTCTCACACACACACACACCTGGTCTGGGCACAAAGTATCTGTTGTTACAGAAGTTCTCATTTCTTTCTATAATACACCTGATACTAATTGACACACTATCTCTCAACTACATAAATCCTATGCACGTTTACTTGGCAGTAAGGCTACTCGGTTTCAGTGGGATTTACTCCTAATAGATACACATGATTGCAGGCAGACAGCTAGCTCTGTTGTTTAATAGGCTGTAAGTAAAATTTCTACATTAAGAAAATTTATACCTAAACAACAGAATATAGGAGCAAAAAATCATAGCAATAGTCTGAGCTATGCTTTTCTTCTTTAAATGGAAGTACTACCCATTTTAACCAGACATTAAGACTCATTAGTTTGGAATACTAGTATAGCTTGCACTAAACCTTGACAGTACTTGTTTTCCTTACAAACTAGCTCAACTTTGTTTCCTTTAAATCTTGCTTTCGTTACACACTGCCCACTTCGGACCAAGAGCTCCATTTTTAGGGAAAGAGAGTGGACGGGGTGTTATGGAATGAAGAAATTGAGAGTCATTCCAAAGGGCAAACAGAATCAGATTTTATTATTGCAATAATAGGTTCAGTAGGTAAAATTACCTAAAAGAAACTGAACAACTTATGGGTCGGGGCCCCTGGTCTTTATACAGTTTCAAACAAAGGATTCTGTGAACTCAGCCGTTTTAATTACTAAAAACATTTGTTACAAGAAATGACATCTTCCTGATTAGAAGTTCTTACATGTCTTGCCAAACAATTATAACTGTTCTGAAGATTACCGTACCATGTATTCAATATTATCTTTGCTGAATGAGACTCACTGTCTTATTTTGGCATCCTTGACATTTATAACCTTCAAACAGTATATCACCCAAGATATCACTCCTCCTGACAAGAGAGAGGCCCTTTTCACAGACTGTTGTTTATACAAAGGAATTTGGCTGGCTCTTGTACTTATCCACTGGATACATTTGGAAATGAATACTAGAAAGATGTCCAGTGGTCATTTAGTAGGTCCCACATTCATCATCATCATTATTATTAGAGAGGGCCCTTCAGTGGTCATCTAGCTGGACCCGCATTTCCTACTGGGGGGGGCTTTGGAAATAAAAGCGCAGCAAGAGAAAAGGGGAAAGGCGCGCTCTGGATTCCGGACTCCGAGCCTTCCCTGAGCCGGGAAGCCCTCCTCGTTCTCATTCTTCCCAATCCCTTCCCACTCCCGGATCCTCCTCCCTCCCCTCCCCCCCCCGCT
>WNWU01012525.1:33370-60789 GCA_012654045.1 Ptyas mucosa
CTTGAGGGCACAGCGAAATACACGGAGGTCGGAGATCTTACGCATTTTGGGGGGCAGTTCATTCCACAGGGCTGGGGCTCCCACAGAGAAGGCCCTCCCCCTGGGTGTCGCCAGCCAACATAACTTGGCCGATGGCACCCTGAGGAGACCCTCTCTGTGGGAGCGAGCTGGCCGGTGGGAGGCTATTGGTGGCAGAAGTCGGTCTCGAAGGTACCCAGGTCCTATGCCGTGGAGCGCTTTAAAGGTGGTGACCAACACCTTGAACCGCACCCGGAAGACCACTGGGAGCCAGTGCAGCTCGCGCAGGAGGGGTGTCATGTGGGCACGAGTTGCACCCATAACCACCCGCACGGCCGCATTCTGGACCAGTTGGAGCCTCCGAGTGCTTTTCAAGGGGAGCCCCATGTAGAGAGCATTACAGTAGTCCAGCCGGGAGGTGACAAGGGCGTGAGTGACCGTGCGCAAGGCGTCCCGGTCCAGAAAGGGCTGCAACTGGTGAATCAGGCGAACAAAGGAGCAACCCCTGTCCCGAGCCCTCCAGAGATCATCCACCAATGCGACCAATGCCGTTTCCGTGCTGTACCCCTGCCTGAAGCCCGACTGGTACGGGTCCAGATAGATAGCTTCATCCAGGTGCCGGGGAAGCTGTCGTGCCACCACGCTCTCAACAACCTTTGCCACAAAATGAAGGTTGGAGACCGGACAGTAGTTAGCTAATTCAGCCGGATCCAACCGTGTCACTCATTTCACAACTGCTTCTCTTCACCATGGTGACAAGATAGGGCAAAAATGTAAAATGTGAGGACAGTCGTAAGTTCGAGGACTGGTCAAAAGTGCGAGGACCAGTCAAAAATAACTTTCAGCCCTCTGAGTAGTCCATATGCATAAAAGGATACAGCAATAGAGAGGGATGAAGGAAGGGAAGGGAAATTAGAGTAGGAGTGAGGGTAAGAGAGGGAGGAAGAGAGGAGGAGAAGGAGAAAGGAAGAGGAAGTAGGGAGGAGAAGAAGGGAGGGAAGAGAAAGTAAGAAGGAAAGAAAAGAGAGAGGTGGTAGGTTTGAGGAGAAAGATTGCTGTACAATAAAAAAGATGAAAGGGAAGAAAACCAACCCCCCAAAAATATAAAGATATTAAGATAAAGAATGAATTGTTAAACTTTAAAGAATAAAAGAGAACAAATATGAATAAATAGCAATAATTAGAAACACACATACAAACATACAATGTATTTTCTTTGAACAGAGTATTTGGCCGGTTCACAAATTTAAACAGTGTTTAGTCATTTCAATTAAATTTACAATTTCTATATTTCCTTTTTGCCATATTTATTCCTCATCTATTTTTTTAAAAAACCAATATTACCCTTCATCCTCATCTCTAATCTTAATCAAATTCAATTTTTCCCTTCTATTCTATATTATACCCCTTCGCATTGTCATCTATTTTTTTATTTATTAAAGCTTTTATTATTACAAAAAGAAAACAAAAAACACACAAACAGACAAACAAAACACATAAAATAAAAACTTTCATACAAATCGGTTCAGCGTTTCCAGCCTTGAGGTGTCGTTATACATATAAATCATAATTACATTGTGTATTTACATTGTTATTTACATGGAGTTAATTTTTGTTTCAATTATGCTAGAACAGTATTAACTATATATTATTTTATGCACATAATCATCCTTCTAGCAATGCACAATTTCCACTTGTTCATCTTAATTTCCTATCCAGCTCTCGCGTTTGCGAGTTTTACTTAGATTTCCTATTCCTTAACCATTCATACCACGGGTCCCATGCACTGTAATATTCTGATTCCTCTCTGTCATTTATCTCTAGTGTTAACTTGTCCAATTCGGCACATTCTAGTATCTTTCTGATAATATGGTCTTCGGGCGGTAGATTATTCTCTTTCCAATATTGGGCAAAAGTAATTCTTGCTGCCATTATTATATGTATCGCCAGATATTTCTTCTTTCTTGCATATGATTTTTTGAGGATTCCCAGGAGAAATATTTTAGGGTCTAATTCAAGAGTATCTCCCAAGATTTCCTTCAGCCAATTGCTTATCATCTTCCAGAAGTTTTTCATTTTAGGGCAGGTCCACCAACAATGATAATACATACCCTGTTGGTGCCCGCATTTCCAACATTTTGAACTCGCTTTAGGGTATATTTTAGCAATCCTGGCTGGTGCTAGGTGCCATCTGTAAATCATTTTGTACTGGTTCTCTTTAAATGTTGTGGCCTTAGTCATTTTTAAGTTGTTTGTCCAAATTTGATCCCATTCTTCTAGTGTTATAATCTGTCCAATATTCTTAGCCCATGCTAACATTGTATTCTTTACCGTTTCCTCCGCTAAGTCACACTCTACTAAATATTTATACAGTTTTGCTAATAATTTGTCATCTGTGCCCATCCAAATTTTATCTAAACCATTCATGCTTATCTCTATTCCCGGGTCCTCCTTATCTTTTTTATATCTTGATTTAATTTGAGCATATGTCCACCACTCTATACTAATACCTTGTTCTCTACCAAGCTGTTTATCTTTATCTTCTTCCCTTGTCAGGTTATCAGCATCCCTTCTGGCAGGGTCCATCGAAAAGGGGTATTTCTTTTATTTAATTGCGATGCCAAGAATCTGTAGTCCCTTCTTACTTCTCTCACCCTCCTCGGGACTTGTTTCAGTACTATCACCTCCTTACCCTTGTATTTTATTGTTTCTCCTTTCGCTACATTATAAAAGATATCCTTAACTTTTCTTCGGGCGAACCTTATATGGACTTCTCTCGGAAGTTTATTACATCTTACATAATTTGTTTGAACCCTATATACTTCATCTAGCTCTTTTATTATTTGGTCCGTATCTTGCTGTAGAATTTCTCCAAACAGTTCTGCCATAACTTGGCCCAGGTTTTCTTCTTTCTCCTCAGTGATATTCTGGAAGCGCAAGTAGAAAGATGCTTTATCCATTTCCAGCTGCATAACCGAATCTTCCAGGTTCCTGTTCTGCGCCATTAATTTTTGGTGTACCGCGTCCAGGTCCCTTTCTTGTTGTTCGATCTTAGATTCTATTTTCTTTATTTTTTGTTCATTTGCTTGTATTGCTTGCTGGAAGTCATTCATTTTTTGATCTATAGTTTTTATATCTGTTTTCAGTTCTAAATGGTTATTAATCATCTTCTCCTGCATCATAAGCATCGTTTCCTGGATCGATGTTAGCGATAATTGCATCGCTTGCATGGTAGGTATCATAGTTGCAAGGCTTTCTGTAGATTTTTGTGTTGCGGGGGATGACATTGTAATTGTTGGATTTGAGGTGTTTGGTGTTGTCTTTTTTCCTGTTTTAGTTACTGTGGCTGCGTAACTTGTCATCTCACTCAGAATTTTTGCTTGCTCTTTTATAATCCTGTCTATGTTTTTCCAAATAGTCATCCACTAATTTCCCTTTCTTGTTATTATATGTATTTCTTATTAGACTATTACAGGTATCACTGGTATTTCACTATTCACTCTGATTGTTTGATCTATTCTGTCAGTTAATACGTTTGTCCAGTAAAGCTGCCTAATTTGCCTGTCAGTTAAGGGTTTCTTATTTCTTAATACTGATTAAGGTTGTGCCGTTCAACTATAAATCCCCTGCAATTCTTTGGTAAGTGGTCTTATCTCATAAGCTATGTCTTTAGTATCAGATATCACACCACATGTAATTCAGTTGTAATTCCACTATAAGATATTCTTATATTAGATATCTAATATTTCAATCAATTTCAAATATCAATTAAATATGTTCTTATTTCAATAGCGACTGTATATATATATAAATAATTAAGTGATTAGATAACTTTTTAACTTAATTAATTATTCAATAATTTGTTGTTCCTTATATTAGTCAATATAAATGTAAATATAATATAATCAATATAAATATAGTTCTCAAACTATCTGATTAATAAAATTAATTTAAATATAAATAAGGATTGTGGACAATATATCAAGTAATAAAAAAGAGAAAAACTTATTATTATGACTTATTATTAAGTATTTCTTAAAGTTAATATGCTAATATCTAATAATTTTAAAAGGTACCGATATAGGCTTAAATATGAATCAATCTAATATAAATACAAATAACTATGCACCAATTGATTAATACTTATAATGGATTTGGAGGGAGAGAGAAAGAAGAAAAGAAAAAAAAGAAGAGGGCGTTAAAAAGAAAGGAGGCGGGACAAAAGGGTAGAGAGAGTTAATTAATTGTTAATTGTTTGATTGCTTGTCACCCTCATTTATCAATGTCCAGAGGGAGGGAGTGAATTGCCAGGGTATTTGACTCAGTTCAATTCAAATCAATGTCTTAGTTTCATTCGGCGCCTTCACTCGTATCCTCTGGAGGTTCTCCCCATCGCTCTGGCCGCTCGTTAGTCCTCTCGTTGGTTTTTCAAGATGGGAGCGCTTCCTGTCTAAAGTTGTCAGCGCTCCTTTCGCCCAGTCTGCAGCCTCGTCTTCTCGCACTTCCAAACTCCTCCTCACAGTCTTTCCCGTCAAGTTCGTTCTCTTTCTACTAGTGCCCCCGCTCTGTCTTACGATTATCTCCACTCCGATCTCTCACCGGCCATTCCACGATCCACTCGTTGTCTCTCTTGTCTTTTCTTTCAGTCGCCGCCTGGTTCTGATCTGCTTTCTCTGCCCGATCCAGCCAGCTCACTCAAGGCATCATTTGGAGTGCATCAGGGGCGGCGGTATGAATGTTCTTTGGCACCCTCTCGCCGGAATTCCTTGCTTCCTGCTTTGTTGACTAGTGAGGCTTTGGGTCCGCCATTCAACAGCAGACGCGCTGCATTGGTTCGGCAGTGAAAACCGGTCCGGCAGAGTGGTTTTGCGATTCTCCACTCAGCCTGCCGATGCTTCACTATTGCCCGCGGAGCCCTTCAAGCTCCAACGCCTCGAAGGGTCCCCAAAACACAGCGAATAGTGGCGTTAGGACAGAGCGATCGCTCTTACCACGCCATGTCACCTCGATCCTCAACCGGAAGTCTGTCATCTATTACCAATATTACCCTTCATCCTCATCTCTAATCTTAATCAAATTCAATTTTTCCTTTCTATTCTATATTATACCCCTTCCCATTGTCATCTATTTTTATATCCATCCTCACATTGGTTAATTATGTAATTATGTAATACAGTTGTTTAATATAAATTCAACATTTTAATATAAATCATTTAGTTATATAACTATCTTTTTTGTATATTAATCAATATGAACATGAATATTCCAATTATTTCCATGAAATCCAATTTCTTACAAATCAATTAATTATATTTACCAATAATAATAAACCAAATAATTTCCCCCATATATTCCTCCAAACGACAACTTAACCATTTCTGCTTTCAACACAATATACAATTAATAGTATCTCAATTATTACAATTCCCTAGCTAAATAGAGCTTTTTTTGTTTTGTGTTTTAAAATCCCGAAGGACTCAGGGCGGTGCACAGCCAAAGTAAAAACATAAATACAAACATTAAAATACAGTTAAAAAGAGATATATGCGTTTGGCCCCATAGTTAAAAAACAATAACAAACGTATTAAAAACATTTTAAAAATGTGTTAAGCCAGCCTGGCTTGCTGAAAAGGCAAGGGCACGGCGGAAGGCACCGAGGTCTTGGATTCTTCTTATCTCTGGGGGCAGCTGATGGGGAGAAATAGGCTCAGACTCAACCCTTCCAAGACCGAGTGGCTGTGGCTTCCGGCGTCCCAATATAGTCAGCTGGTGCCATCACTGACTATTGGGGGTGAATCTCTGCCCCCCACAGAGAGGGCTCGCAATCTGGGTGTCCTCCTGGACGCACGGCTGTCTTTAGAAGAGCATATGACGGCCGTGGCCAGAGGGCCTTTTTATCAGGTTCGCCTGATTCGCCAGTTGCAGCCCTTTCTGGACCGGGACGCCTTGCGCACGGTCACTCATGCCCTTGTCACCTCCCGGCTGGACTACTGTAATGCTCTCTAAATGGCGCTCCCCTTGAAGAGCACCCGGAGGCTCCAACTGGTCCAGAATGCGGCCACGCGGGTGGTTATGGGCGCAACTCATTGTGTCCACGTGACACCCCTCCTGCGCGAGCTGCACTGGCTCCCAGTGGTCTTTCGGGTGCAATTCAAGGTGTTGGTTACCACCTTTAAAGTGCTCCATGGCATAGGGTCCCAGTACCTTCGAGACCGACTTCTGCCACCAATAGCCTCCCACTGGCCAGTCCGCTCCCACAGAGAGGGTCTCCTCAGGGTGCCATCGGCCAAGTTATGTCGGCTGGCAACACCCAGGGGGAGGGCCTTCTCTGTGGGAGCCCCTGCCCTGTGGAATGAACTGCCCCCGGAAATGCGTAAGATCTCCGACCTCCGTGTATTTCACTGTGCCCTCAAGATCCTGTTGTTCCACCAGGCTGGGCTAGCAATGTAATGATTTTAAACTGGGGTTTTAAATCCGAGCTGAAATTATTTAATAATTTTAATTATTTTTAATTGATGTTTTGTCTTTGTGCTTTTAATAGGCTGTACACTGCCCTGAGTCCTTCGGGAGAAGGGCGGTATAGAAATAAAATTATTATTACTATTATTATTATTATTATTATTATTATTATTATTATTATTATTATTATTATTATTATTCCAGAGGTCAGGTGCCCCCACAGAAAAGGCCCTCCCCCTGGGGGTCACCAGTCTACATTGCTTGGCCGATGGCACCCCGAGGAGGCCCTCTCTGTGGGAGCGCACAGGTTGGTGGGAGGTCATCGGTAGCAGCAGGCGGTCTCGAAGATATCCAGGTCCTATTCCATGGAGCGCTTTAAAGGTGATAACCAACACCTTGAAGTGCACCCAAAAGACCACTGGAAGCCAGTGCAGCTCACGCAGGAGAGGTGTTGTGTGGGAGTGCCATGCGGCTCCCGTAACTACCCGCGCGGCCGCATTCTGGACCAGTTGGAGCCTCCGGGTGCTCTTCAAGGGGAGCCCCATGTAGAGAGCATTGCAGTAGTCCAGGCGAGAGGTAACAAGGGTGTGACTGTGCACAAGGAATCCTGATCTAGGAAGGGCTGCAATTGGCGGATCAGGCGAACCTGATAAAAAGTCCCCCTGGCTACAGCCGTCAGATGTTCCTCCAAAGACAGCTGCGTATCCAGGAGGACGCCCAAATTGCGAGCCGTCTCCGCGGGGGCCAAAGACTCGCCCCCAATAGTCAGTGATGGTGTCAACTGACTATATCGGGATGCCAGAAACCACAGCCACTCAGTCTTGGATGGGTTGACCCTGAGCCTGTTCCTCCCCATCCAGATCCACACGGCCTCCAGGCACCGGGACATCACTTCAAGGGCATCATTGGGGTGGCCCGGGGTGGAGATGTACAGCTGGGTGTCATCAGCGTACTGGTGGTACTTCACCCCGAAGCCACGGATGATCTCACCCAGCGGCTTCACATAGATGTTGAACAAAAGAGGCGAGAGGACCAACCCCTGAGGCACCCCATATATGAGGCGTCTCGAGGTCGACCTCTGCCCCACTGCCAACACAAACTGCGACCGGTCCGAGAGAAAGGAGGAGAACCACCGTAACATGGTGCCTATTTGAGAAAATAGGTAATTGAATCGCTGATGAGGAGGCAAAGTTGGCTGCAAATGTAGAAAGAATGGTGGTATTGATTCCGATTCTGGAACCGATAGAGGAGGTCTCTGTGTTCACTGAGAAAGAACAGAGAGAAATATTACAAATAGGAGGACAGGAAGGGGATAAAGGAAAATGGTTTCTATCTGATGGAAGACAAATGATTAATAAACCAATAGCACGAGAATTGTTGGAAAAATTACATGAAGGAAGCTATTGTAGATGAACTTTTAAAATGTTATGGTTGTATTGGAATATATCCTGTAGCAAAATCAATCATAGAGAAGTGTTTAATTTGTAAAAAGGTAAATAGACAAGTTGTTAGGAAACAACAGATTGGTGGAAGGCCAGCAGCATTAAGACCTTTCCAGTGTATTCAAGTGGATTTTACAGAATTACCAAAAGTAGGAAGGGTAAAATACTTATTGGTCATAGTAGACCATCTGACAGGATGGGTGGAGGCCTTTCCCAATGCTACAGCAACAGTGGTGTCAAGGGTATTGTTAGATCAAATCATTCCCCGGTATGGGATAATCACCCAAATAGATAGTGACCAAGGAAGTCATTTTACTTCAAAAATATTACAGAATATTATGGAATCTTTGGGAATTAGTTGGAAGTTACACACGCCTTGGAGACCTGAAAGTACTGGAAAATCTGAAAGAGTTAATGGAAAAATAAAAGAATCCATAACTTTCTTCTACTGGAAAAACACATGCCATGGACTAAATGTCTTCCTTTAGCCCTACTGAGGATACGGACCCAACCTAGAAATGACATTGGATTATCACCTTATGAATTGTTGTTTGGAGTAGCTTTCATTCCAGGAAGCATATGCATTGATTCCCTGGAAACTAGAGACAAAGTATTGAAACAATATGTGCATAAACTGTCCAGATATTTAGATTTTCTTAGGAAACAAGGACTATTAGCTCAGACACCATCTTTGGAGTTTCCAGTCCATAAGTTCCACCATGGTGATTGGGTGTTGATCCGGAGCTGGAAGGAGGAGAAGTTAACCCCGAAGTGGGAAGGACCATTCCAAATACTACTCACCTCCGAAACTGCAGTCCGGACAGCCGAGAAGGGTTGGACTCACTACACTCGAGTGAAAGGCCCTGTGTCTCCACCAGTGACTTGGACCAATGTTCCCCATGGGGACCCCTTGAAGTTGACCTTAAAGAAATAGCAAACTATACTTGTCTAAAAATTCATGAGACTTGCCCCCGCAGGTTCCGAATCAGAGTGGAAGGAGCTGAAAGACGGAGGCGAATCCTAATCCAGTGGGAGACTGGTGAAGAGAGAGAACCAACCTGGGAAAATATATTTGTGGTGGTAAAATGTAAAAATAAGGTGTATACTACTATAAGGATTGTAGGGGGGAAAGGAATAGTATGAAGTAGAAATAGGAGTTGGGAAAAGGATGTGTTTAAATCAATACCTCTATTGAGAAATTTCCACACAGACATTTGTTATATCTGTACTGGTAGTACCCAGCAATTCCTCGAGGATTGTGTATTAAGATCATGGATACTAGTACGGTATCAATGAATGATACTGGGCATTGGATAGGAGTAGGATTGAGTATAGCTCTACTACTCCTGGGTGCTTGGGTATCTTGGTGGGCAAGAGAAGAGTGGATTCCCATATTGTGTCCAAAAAGCCAGAGAGAAGAACCAGAGACTATCCCGCTCCCCGATGTGTTGGTTCTGTGATTGCATATGTCAGTGTGAGTGTTGTTGTACTCATTGTCCGGACTGTGCCCCATATAGTTAAGGACCTTATCCCAGAATGAGTAACCTTTTTCAAATTCTGATATTCTAGGGAATTGTGGGAACTTTAAAGGGAATATGCGTAAAAGACTCAGGAGGATTCTGGGAAATAAAAAATGGAACAGGGATCTATAAGGAAGGAGATGGGAAAGATTGTTGGCCCTTACATTTCCTGAGTTGTGAAGGGCTGAAATTGTTAAAAGAAAAAATACAATGCATAGAGGAATATCAAATAGGACTCTGTGGAAAAATACAGCTAATGAGATGTCCCAGGGTTAGAAAAATAAGAAATGCTAAAGAGGAAAGTTGCAATTCCTGTATAACTAATACCAAAACTGGTTCTAAAATTACACAGACTTTAAAGTACCATACGTATTATAAATGTACTGGACTACGGGGTACTTGCACACATAATGAGATATGCTATTCTACCTGTACAACAACAGGTTCAACTGTGTGTTTTAATCCTAAAATCCAGGGCCAAACAATATATAAGTATCAGTTATTCCATTACACCAGAAAATTGATTACAACAGCTAGTATGATGAAGGAATGGGGACCGATAAGTTTTAGATTTGATGCCTGCAAAGCTATAAGTTTAAATTTAGGGGATAAAGGAACCTGTGGAGGATGGGAAAGGGAAAAAAGATTATATGAATAATGATAAATATTTCTGTCTTCCAAAAAGAGGTTGTAGAAGTCCTATTTATAATCACTACCAGAAATGGTCCTGTGTACAATGGGCCACTTTTAAGGTCAGTAGGTGGTATGGACAGGAGGCAGAAAATAAAAAGGCCATAGCTGAATTGGGGGTTGCTGCCTGTAATTGTCAGATGGGCCATTGCAACCCTCTTAACTTTACGATTTTGGCACCTAAAAGTTGGGTTATGGGAAGCGAAAATGGAAAGTTTAGTATGGCTATTGATGGAGACGGAGAAGATCCTGGAACAATATTTGTACAGAGAAATGTCCAACAACCTTGTAAGTCAAACACATTCAGTTTTTCATTCTTTCTATGAGAAAATGATAGGAAATGAAATAATAGCTGAAATAGCAGATGCTAATAAAAATGTGTTTATAGAACTGGCAGAAACTATAGCAGGAACGTTGAATGTGACAAATTGTTTTGTTTGTGGAGGAACTCGAGGAGGAGGAAGGTGGCCTTGGGAAGCCAATTAGGTAGATTTAAGCAAGTCAAGCTGGAATTGGGATTTTAATTTTACACAAACAAGGTTAGGGTCTTGGATATTGGAAAATGAAATAGTGGGAAAAGTATGTTTTGAGAGAACGGCGAAAATGTAGGCGAAATGGTATGTGAAAGTGTATTTTCTTGTAACAATAGTAAAGAAGAATGGTGGTTGGGGAAATCAGATAATTTGACAGGATGGTATAAAAATACTTCACAAAGTTGGCAGGGGTTACAGGGAATGAAGGATATCTGTAATACCACCCTAAATTGGATAGCTCCTGATGAGTTGCATTGGATATGCGGGAAAACAGGTAATGCCGGCTATAAACCCCACAATAAAAGAGCAGTAAAAGATAAAATGGTAAGCCCAGCAACTGAAAGGATGAAGAGATTAATGCAAAATAAAATATTGAGTGTGTCCGGATGGGCTCCTGAAGATTGGCCACCAGAAAGAATTATAGCCTACTATGATCCTGCTACATGTGCAGCTGATGGAATGTATGGGTATTGAACACCAATCTATATGATTAATAGAATCATTCGCTTACAAGCTGTGGTAGAAATAATAACTAATGAGACAGCACTAGCCTTAGATCTTGTGACTGAAATGAATACTAAAATTAGAAGGGGTGTTGGTCCTACCTGACACACCCTTTCTCTGAGTAGCTCCAGGAGTGTCCAAGGATGGGTTGACTCGTCTGTTCCTGCAGAGACCGAGCTGTCAACTTTTTGGCCATGCCCCCATCCTCTTCCTCTCTGGCCCAGTTTCGTCGAGGACGTAGCTGTGAAGCAAATCTCAACAAAGGTAAGTAGTAGCCCCTGGACTGCAGACCAAGTGGTTGCTAGGGTGGGGCTTGGACACTCCTGGAGCTACTTACTTAATGCAATACGGGACTCGAACTCTTTGAATGGAATAGCCAGAAGGCAAGAGGACTATAGAACTAAGGCATTTGCAGATGATCTGGTTGTTACCCTATCACAACCTATGAAATCAATAATCCAGATGAAAGATATTATAGAAGATTATGGCATGGTATCTGGTTTTAGGCTGAACCAGAAAAAAACTAAAATGATTGTTAAAAATTTGACAGAGAGTAAAAAAAAGGAACTGGAAAGAATGGCAGGTTTCGAAATTGTTTCAAAGGTCAAATATTTAGGAGTAGAAATCGCAGATTCAAATGTAAAATTGTTTCAAAATAATTATGAGGTTCTGTGGCAAAAGATACAAAAAGATATGCAAAATTGGAAGAAACTGCAGTTATCACTGCTTGGAAGAATATCAGCAGTAAAGATGAATGTTTTACCTAGATTTATTTTTTTATTTCAAATGATACCGGTGCTCAAATCAGATAAACCACTGCTAGAATGGCAAAAAGGAGTGAATAAATTTATTTGGAATGAAAAAAAACCAAGAGTCAAACTGAAAATAATGCAAGATACTCGTGAGAGAGGTGGTCTTAAACTTCCAAACCTTCGATTATATTATGAAGCAGCTGCATTGACACAAATAAGTGATTGGTTTGGGAAAACTAAGACTGAATTGCTGAATATAGAAAGTCATGACCTTGTTTGGGGATGGCATGCATACTTATTTTATGACAATAAAGTGGATAAAGTGTTTAATAGTCATCTACTTAGAAATGCCTTGATGAGAATCTGGAGGAAGCACCGAACTAATTGGGATTATAAGATTCCGTTTTGGCTGGATCTTGCTGATACCATGTGGAATACAAATATTAAGTCACTCGGGGGTTTCTTATATAAAGAGTTACTTTATTTTGAAGAGGGCAGGTGGCGACTGAAGACTTTGGATATGCTGTTGGAAGAAGGGAAATTTTTGACTTGGTTGCAGTACAATCAATTACAGATGAGATGGAAAGAAGACCAACAAACTGGTTTAATGGAATATGAAGTAGAATTGGTTAGACAGATAAAGGAGACAGGTCCAATGCATATTAAGAGAGTTTATAACGTTTTGTTAGAAAGGGATTCAGAAAATGAGTTAGTTAAAGATTGTATGATTAAATGGGCACAGAATTTCTCTCAACCAGTTATGATGGAAACATGGGAAAAAATATGGGTTCAGAATGTTAAGTTTACACAGTCACAAAATTTACGAGAAAATTTTTATAAAATGTTTTATAGATGGCATTTAGACCCCAAGAAATTGTCTTGTATGTACCCTAACGTGCAGCCAAAATGTTGGAGATGTGAGTGTTTAGATGCTACATATTATCACATATGGTGGACTTGCAAAAAAGTGAGGGCTTTTTGGATAAAAATATGGTGGGTTATGCAAAATGTTTTAAAGAAAAAAATACAATTTTCTCCGCAATTATTTTTATTGGGTATAGTTAAAGATTTTACATTGGGTGAAACAAAACTGATTCTGTATATGGTGACAGCAGCTAGGTTGTTGATTGCCCAATACTGGAAGAGTGATACCTTACCGACTGTGGACCAATGGATTCAGAAGATGGCTGGATTTGCAGAAATGGCGAAGATTTCAGCTTTTTAAAAAAATCAGACGTATGAGAAATATATACAGGAATGGAATAAATGGATTGAGTATATACAGAACAAGTATCAGACTAGAAAATATTATGTTGCTTTCAGCTGAGAGGGATTGATGATTATGCTAGTAAATATAGAAAAAAGATATGGAAGGATGAATAACATATACATTGCTTGGGAATACTAGTATTGCATATAATGGAAGTCAAGGGGGGGAGGGAAAAGGGTGGAGGGGGAGGGTTAGGGTGGGACTGGGAGGGAATTATATATTTTCTCTATATGTATTTTATAATGTTGGGTAAGGGTGGGGGGGGAAAAAGGGGGAAAATTTGTATTTGTAAAACTTTTTCAATAAAAAAAAAAGAAAATCTTCTGTCGCTTTCTCGAGAGAGGACGCCTGAATAAGGATGTCATCTAAGTAACATTGCAGGAGTATCGGTATCAACCGGAGGTAAGCCGCCAGCGCTGCCAGGACCTTGGTGAAGGGTCGGGGCGTCGACGCCATGCCGATGGGTATTGGTAGTGGGCCTGTTTGTAGCAAAAACATAGAAACTGGTGATATGCCGGGAGGATTGCCACATGGAGGTAAGCCTCCATTAGATCGATAGATGCCAGGAAGTCGCCCTCCTGAACCCCCTCCAGGATGGATTGGAGGGAGTTCATTTTGAACTCATTTTTTTGTGCATGCCCCAAGATGGCGACGCCTGCCTAGGTTGCATCTAGGGATGGGCGACTTTCTGGCTGGTAGGGGTCTTCTGGGGCTGCTATGAACACCGGCAGCCCCTTTCCCGGCTAGAGGAGCCTCTTCCCAGCCTGATGGCTTTTCCGCCCTCCGGAATGCTGCAGCTGGGAAGAAGTGAGTGGAGGGAGGCGCCGCGGGAGGAAGAACGCCGATGGCCTGGCCACATCGGCTGCGCCGGTTTCTTCCTGTTTGCCGAGACAAACGGCGGCCAGAGCGTCGGCAGCAGCGGTGGTGCCCGGGGAGCTCCCTCCTGGCCCTGGACACCCCTGGAAGTTTTTGGACATTGGGGTATGCTGGAAGTCTGGGTGTGGCTGGCGCCGCTGCCGCTGCTGTGGCAGCAATGGTGGCTGCTGCGCGACAACCAGGTGTAGGGCGGTGATGGCTGATGGCGGGCGGTACCAGACAGCTGTTGGCGTTGGAGGAAAGGAACACCAGAGGCCTGTCAGCTGTTGGCGTTGGAGGAGAGGAACACCGAGGCTTGTCATCAAAATGGTGGAGTCATGCAGGGTGTTGGCCCATTTTTGGATTCTGGCCCTGCAGGACCTGTTAATCCCTACTGTGATCAGGGGTTGAAGATTGGAGGCATTGCTGCTGGGAGGACTGGTGGGACTGTGCAGACTGTGCAAAGACTCGGGGCTGGAGAGGTTGGTGGACGGCCAAGGATTGGTTATCAGGCCGCCTCGGGTGGCCTTCCCTCCCCAACCCTCCTCCCTGGCCCAGCTATTGGCCTTGGAATCAGCCGCCTCCGGTCTGTATCTGGCTGCAATCTCTCTCTCCCTGCATACATCTCTCCTCCTGTGGGATTGTTACCATTCTGCTTCTATTGTTTCTGCGCTAATTCCATCTGAGCCCCCCATGTCCTATGGTGACCTGGACAATACGCTGTAGGTACTGCGGGAGTTGGCTTTTATGAACATCTATCACTGGAGGAGATGGACCATCAAATCTTTAATCCCATGTCCACCTGGGCCGACCACCATGAGAGGGTGGCTTGGAAATTTCCCTCCGAGTGACTTGAATTAGCATTGGACTCCTCCCACTGCCGTGAGAGGGCAGTGGAGCCCAGGTTTTTCCCAGGTTTTTCCTACACTGAGACTTTTTCTCTGTTCCAGGACTTTTAGCTTGGTCCCTATCCAGTTGCTAGCCCCATCCTAGTTTTATCTGATGTATTCGGAAGCGGAGCTTTTTGTATTGCGAGACTCCCCCCCTCTTGCAGGCCTGGCCCTCCACACTATCGAGGGCCTACCTTGATGATGGGTTTTGGAACCCCGAGAGGTGGCATGTTGCAAGAAGGGGGTTAAGGGGTTTCTTGGAAAAGTTTTTAGAGAAAATTTTAAGGGGTTCCGGGAGGGGGGTAGCTGGTTATGTGGAGAGATCTGGGGGGATCCATATAGCCACAGGGAAGCATAGCCAGTCCGACAGTTGTGGCGGGAGGGACGGGGTTGGGAGTTCAGATGGGGTGCAGGGGGACGAGGGTGAGGGCTGTTTGATTAGTACTGTGGGTGGGAGGGGCAGATATGGCGAAAGCAGGGGGCCATATCAGGTTTCGGGAGTGCGCACTTGCTGTTTGCGAGCGATTGCACACTCCCGCCCCCAATGCATTTCTCGTTCCCCGGGTTGCACAGACCCTCAGGGCCTGGGCCTCTGGCTGATGTGCAACACCAGGTCTGTGATAAATAAGGCCCCCCTCATTTACGATCTTGTTCAAGAGGGGGGTGCTGACCTGGTGGGTATTACGGAGACCTGGTTGGGCCGAGAGGGGGGGTTCCCCTCGTTGAAATGTGCTCACCAGGCTTCCGTGCATTCCATCAGCCGAGGGCTCAGGGTAGGGGCGGGGGGGTGGCAGCGATTATTAAGAAAAGTCTTTGTCCGAGGGAGGCCACTGTACCTCAGATAGCTGGATGTGAGTCCCTCCATGTGAAGTGGGGTCGTGGGGTGCAGATGGGCTTGCTGATTGCATACCTGGCTCCCTGCCACGTAGTGGCGGCCCTGCCCGAGCTGCTCAACATAGTAGCCGGGGTGGCGGTGGCTACCCCCAGACTTATGGTCATGGGGGATTTCAACCTGCCATCCGTCGGTGAAACGTCAGAGGCGGCTCGGGAGTTCATGATCTCCATGATGGCCATGGACCTGACCCAGTTAATTCAAGGGCCCACGCACACGCGGGGACACACTCTGGATCTGATTTTTGTCTCTGGTCAGTGGCTGAATGATCTAGAAATAGGGGATATAGCCATCAAGCCCTTGTCATGGTCAGATCATTCACTCCTTCGACTAGACTTTCAAGCCGCTACCCTCCGCTGCAGGGAGACGGAACCGACTAGGTGGTTCCGTCCCAGGTGCCTGATGGATCCGGATAGATTCCTGATGGAGCTTGGGCCATCCCCCTGAGGCTCTGGCTCACGACTTGACTGAAGAACTGGTGGCCACCTGGAGCTTTTGGACCGCATCGTGCCTTTGCGGCCTCTGACCCGGTGCTGATCTCAATTGGCTCCCTGGTTTTCCAAGGAGCTGAGGGAGATGAAGCGCTGGAAAAGATGCCTGGAGAGCGACTGGAGGGCCAGCCGCTCCGAATCTGACCGAACACTGGTGAGGTCTCATATTAAGATCTACCTGGTGGCGATAAGAGCAGCAAAATCTAGTTATTTTTCCGCTCTTATTGTGTCTGCAGAGAACCGCCCAGCAGCCCTGTTTAGGGTGACCCACTCCCTTCTCCATTTGGGAGCGAGGGAAGACCCCTTGCAGGGTAGGGCTGAGGATTTTGAGCAATTCCTGCATGACAAAGTCACTCAGATTCGGGAAGGCCTGGACTCCGACTGGGTAGATTCAGATGGGGTGACGGAGGTGGGTCTTGAGAGTGTTATCTGGGAGGGTTTGACCTTGTGACTTGGACAGGATTCTGGGTAGGCTTAGCGCTGCCACATGTTTATTGGACCCGTGTCCCTCCTGGTTGGTGCTGGCCTCCTGGGCGGTCACACGAGGGCGGTCACACAAGGCTGGCTCCAGGGGATTATTAATGCTTCTTTGAGTGAGGGTTTCTTCCCTCCCTCCCTGAAAGAGGTGGTGGTGAGGCCCCTCCTCAAGAAGCCTTCCCTGGACCTGGCTGTATTAGCGAACTATCGTCCAGCTTTGTTGCGAAGGTTGTTGAGAGTGTGGTGGCGCGACAGCTTCCCCAGTATCTGGATGAAGCTGTCTATCTAGATCCGTACCAGTCGGGCTTCAGGCCGGGGTACAGCACGGAAACGGCATTGGTTACATTGGTTGATGATCTCTGGAGGGCTCGGGACAGGGGCTGTTCCTCTGTCCTGGTCCTATTAGACCTCTCAGCGGCTTTTGATACCATCGACCATGGTATCATGCTGCGCAGATTGGAGGGGTTGGGAGTGGGGGGCACTGTGTTACGGTGGTTCTCCTCCTTCCTCTCTGACTGTACGCAGTTTGTGTTGGCAGGGGGACAGAGGTCGACCTCAAGGAGCCTTGTTTGTGGGGTGCCGCAAGGGTCAGTCCTCTTGCCCCTTCTGTTCAACATTTATGTGAAGCCGCTGGGTGAGATCATCCGTGGTTTTGGGGTAAAGTTCCATCAGTATGCTGATGATACTCAGCTGTACATCTCCACCCTGAACCACCCCAATTATGCCCTTGATGTGATGTCTTGGTGCTTGGAGGCCATGCGGATCTGGATGGGGAGAAACAAGCTCAGACTCAACCCTTCCAAGACCGAGTGGCTGTGGTTTCCGGCGTCCCGGTATAGCCAGCTGGCTCCATTGCTGACTATTGGGGGTGAGACCTTGGCCCCCTCAGAGAGGGCTCACAACTTGGGTGTCCTCCTGGATGCATGGCTGTCTTTAGAAGATCATATGACGGCCGTGGCCAGGGAAGCTTTTTATCAGGTTCGCCTGATTCACCAGTTCTGGAATTCCCGGTCCCTTTCTAGACTGGGACGCCTTGCGCATGGTCACTCATGCCCTCGTCATGTCACGTCTGGACTACTGCAATGCTCTCTACATGGGGCTCCTCTTGAAGAGCACTCGGAGGCTCCAACTGGTCCAGAATGCGGCCGCGTGGGTGATTATGGGGGCGACACAGCGCACCCATGTAACACCTCTCCTGCGCGAGCTGCACTGGCTCCCGGTGGTCTTCCGGGTGCAATTCAAGGTGTTGGTTACCACCTTTAAAGCGCTCCATGGCTTAGGACCTGGGTATGTATGAGATTGCCTTCTGCCACCGATAGCCTCCCACCGGCCAATACGCTCCCACAGAGAGGGACTCCTCAGGGTGTCATCAGCCAAACAATGTCGACTGGCGACACCCAGGGGGAGACTGCCCCCGGAGATTCGTATGATCCCCGACCTACGTACCTTTCGCCGTGCCCTTAAGACTCTTTTGTTTCAACAGGCCGGGCTGGCCTAGAAAATGAATTTTAATTGGGTGTTTGTAGTTTTTAATATAAGGGTCACATTTTAATATATTTTAAATTGTTTTTAATTTTATGGGTATATGTGTCGAGCCCTGCTAACTGCTCGACATCGCTGACGCACGAGTAGGGTGAAGAGGAACGAACACTTCAAGCACGACAGAGGAGGGTGGTAGCACGGGTGTTTAGGCAGCCGTTTGCGGGGTGGGGGATGGCGGTTGCGGCAGGATTAGGGTTTGTACCTTCTGACGGGCTAAGTTCCTGCCGCTGAACTCCATGGAGGCGGCGTCGACTAGCAGCTGGGGAGCGCATCCGGAACTGCTAATTGGAAGCAGGGACGTGGTTTTATGCCTGGCGTGCTCGGCGTGGGATATTTAAATCGCTAGAAACCCAGGGCTTGTAACGCTAACTTCGCAGCGTCCTAGACGTTCGCAGTGTGTGCCTGCCGCCAGCGCCCAATAAACCCATTTCAGAAAGAGCTGAACAGAGTGGAGTTTCTTTGGTTGCGCCGGGCTCGGGGCCCCTGAGAGGAAGTTAGCGTTAACGTTACAACGTTACCAAAAGGAATGGCAGAAGGAGTGGAGGCTGCTGTTGTGAGGGAGCCTACAGAAGAGGAGACGGAGGAGGAAGAGAAGAAGCAGAAGGAAAGCCTGGGGAGAACCCAAATGCCGGTGGTACGCCCAAAAGAACGTGCCCGCAGCCGCAGCCAGGGCGGTGAGAAGACAGATGCTGGAGAGCGGGCGAGGGGCGTGGCATCCCAGCCGCAGGCTGGGGAATGGTGGCAGAGCCCTGCTTTGGCTGGAGTCAGCGGAGGCTCAAAGGGCTCTCTGACCCCGTTGAATAGTGAACGGTTTCGCCGATGGAGGGAGAGGAGATGGGTAGAGGATGATGATGGTGAGTGGAGCTATTCGACCGGCCTGGGCCAGTCCACCATAGACATCCTCCGGGAGCACTTTGGAGAGGCCAGTTTTCGGGATGCCCCGTCTTGGCAACCATGGTTGGGGACGGAGCCCAGCACCATGTGGCATGGGTCATCTGGGACGTCCGGGACGGAGACTCGCTTCCGATTGGCAAGCCAGAAACTGCGGTTGGGTCCTACCATAGGGGGACCGAAAGCCACCGAATTACAGCAACCGGTAAATCCTCCTGTGGGGGAAGGCGCAGGATTGGGGTCAGCGGCCCTCCGTAGTGGACAGGGGCACGATGGAGGCACAATACAACCAGCGCCAGTGGGATATCCTGGTCAGGGGCCAATGGGCCAGCAGGGGGTGTGGGGCCCACAGCCAGTCTGGGGCCCTCCCCCTCTGCAGGCCACTTTTGATGGTAATCCGGATAGGATAGTTCTTTTTTTGAGCCAGGTCTTAAGCTACATCGACCTATATGGCCGCTTGTATCCCACGCAATGGTCCATGGTGGTGGCCATTACAACGACCCTGACTGGGGAGGCTGCAGATTGGGTAGCAGATCTCCATAGCGACCATGCTCGGGAGTTAACGGATGTTGGTCTCTTCCTGGAAGGGCTAAGAGCCCGATTTGAGGATGACACCAGAACCCAGGTAGCCGAGGGGGAATTGCTAGCCCTGAAACAAAGAGGCCGCCCGGCCAAGGATTACGTCAAGGAGTTCCGGAAATTGGCAGGGAGAGTCCGGGCTTGGCCTGAACGTATGCTGGTCCATCAATTTCATCTTGGGTTAGACCGTGAATTACGACAGGCCTGTGTATATCGGGGTCTACCGCCTCGTCTGATGGAATGGTGTAAGGCAGCCATAGATCTGGAGGTAGGCCTATGGGAATTTCGGGTGAGGGGACTTGGAGCCCCACCCCAAGTACGATGGATGTCCGAGCGACCGTTGCCGCCTAGACCTGGAGAACGGAGTGACCCTGCAGTGAGGACCACAGAACCAGCTCGTCGGCCATTACGGTGTTTCCGATGCAACCAGATAGGCCACCGGGCTATAGAATGCCCATTGCCACCGGTACAGTCAACAGGTCCAACGACGCCAACAGTGAGCGGACGAGGTCGGGCACGGATAACCCCCGAAAAGATGCGGGGGGTGTCACAGCCGATGGCAAACGAGACCAACACGCCAAAGAAGGAGCTGGGACCTGCTTCGCACCCTGGGATTGTACCTGTAGTCGTAGCAGAGAGTGACGAGGAAGAGGAGAACGGTGATCCAATGGTAAGTGCTCCTATACGACCATTTCTCATTCCGGTAACCTTGCAATCACCACAAGGGGGACTAGCGGTTCAACAAGAGGCGCTTGTTGATTCGGGGTGCACGCGGTGTTTAATGCGACGGTCGTTGGCTACACAGTTGGGTCTTCGGTTAATCCCGTTAAAGACACCAATAGCTTTCGAACAAATGGATGGGTCCACGCTGGGGGGTACTCCGACCACTCACGTAACAGAACGGGTGAAACTGATAATCGGAACTCACTGGGAGCACATACATTTCCTGGTAGTGGACACTATGATTGAACCAGTCATTCTAGGTCTAGCCTGGTTGGACAAGTGGAGGCCTACCATATGGTGGGAGGGGGGATTCCGGAAACTCCATTTAGAGCTGGGTCCAGAGCCAACTACCAGGGAAGAGGCTATGACAAAGGGGGTCGTGTCTGCGGGATTTGAAGGGACGCCTCTCCCTGGGGTTCCTGCTGTTTATTCGGATGTAGCAGAGGTCTTTGATGAGAAGGAATGTGATGCATTACCACCACATCGGGCGACGGACTGTGCAATCAAACTAATCCCTGGGGTAAAGCTACCAAAACCACGTATGTATGCAATGACCCCGAGGGAGGTGGAGGAGTTACGGGCGTATATTGATAAAAACTTAGCACGTGGGTTCATACAGCCCAGTCAGTCACACCTGGCCGCTCCAGTCCTTTTCCGGGAAAAGAAGGATGGCGGTCTTCGTCTCTGTGTTGATTACCGTGGCTTGAACGCTGTCAGCGTGGAGCCCCTGTATCCCCTTCCTTTGATGAAAGACCTTCTAGCCGCCCTGGCCACAGGTACATATTTCACGAAGTTAGACCTCAGGGAAGCGTACTACCACGTGAGGATCAAACAGGGGGACGAGTGGAAGACCATGTTTAACTGCCCATTGGGTAGCTATAAGTTTTGTGTCATGCCGTTCGGACTGCAAGGGGCTCCGGCAGTCTTCATGCAATTAATTAATGAGGTTCTCCATGAATATCTATACCGTGGGGTCCTAGTCTATCTAGACGATATACTAATATATACCCAAACCATGGAAGAACATATACACCTAGTCCATCAAGTGTTAGAGCGGCTCTTAAGAGCCAAATTGTATGTAAAGGTGTCAAAATGCGAATTTCATCAAACACGTCTGGACTACCTGGGATATCGTATTTCCCGGGATGGTATTGAAATGGATCCCAAAAAAGTGGCTGACGTTCTAGGGTGGCAAGCACCGGGGACTCGACGACAATTGCAAAGTTTCCTTGGCTTTGCCAACTTCTATCATCAGTTTATACCAACATTTGCCCAAATCGCTCTGCCACTTACCAATCTGTTACGCACAAAGGATACCGGAGACCCTCGTCCTGGACAATGGCTAGAGTGGACTGTAGAGTGTCAAAAAGCATTTGAGGCCTTAAAACGCCGGTTTGCGGAAGCCCCTATTCTGCACCACCCTGATCAATCAAAGCCGTTCATAGTACAAGTGGATGCGAGTGACGTAGCAGTCGGGGCTGTGTTGCTACAGTCCGATGCCCAAGGCCAGTTACACCCGTGTGCATACACTTCAAAGAAATTCACTCCCACGGAACAGGGGTGGGCTATTTGGGAGAAGGAGGCTTTCGCAGTACGGTGGGCTCTCCTCACCTGGCGGCATATATTGGAGGGGGCAACGGTTCCGTTTGAGGTGTGGACGGACCACCGGAACCTGATGGCATTGCAAACTCCTAGAAGAAGGAGGCTTTCGCAGTACGGTGGGCTCTCCTCACCTGGCGGCATATATTGGAGGGGGCAATGGTTCCGTTTGAGGTGTGGACGGACCACCGGAACCTGATGGCATTGCAAACTCCTAGAAGATTATCACCTAAGCAGGCGCGGTGGGCCCAACATTTTCAACGTTTCAGGTTCACTCTGCGGTATGTACCGGGGGGAAGAAATTTCCTGGCTGATGCCTTATCCCGGATGCCGCAATTCAATAGTAAAAGGGATGAAATTGTGCAAGCTATGGTTCCAGGGGGGAAGGCAGGAAACGGTACCGTGGCACTCCGGCTGGATGGACATACTACATGGCATGATCTTTTACAGCAGGAATTGGCTCAAGATATGTGGTTACAAAACAATACCCACGTGTTAACACATAGAGATGGCCTAGCCTGGAAAGGGGATAAGTTGTATGTACCACAAAGTATGCGCATAGCTATACTGCAGAAATGTCATGACACTAATTCGGCTGGTCACTTTGGGTTTCTCAAAACACTTCATTTAACCCGGAGACAGTTTTGGTGGCCCCATATGAGGAGTGATATAGAGGAATATGTGCGGAGCTGTACTACCTGTGCAAGAACTAAACCCCGAACTGGAAGACCTTTAGGCCTTTTACAATCAGTGGCTACTCCCAACCAGCCTTGGGAGGAGATAGCAATGGACTTTGTGGTAGATCTGCCGGAAAGTAATGGGAATACAGTCATATGGACTGTTATAGACCTGTTTTCTAAACAGGCCCATTTCATTCCTTGCACTGGGTTACCATCAGCTTGGAAACTATCCAGATTATTCATCCAGCACATTTACAGGTTACATGGGGTGCCCAGAAGAATCATCTCAGACAGGGGGGTCCAGTTTACGGCTCGTTTCTGGCGGACTTTCCTACGGGACATTGGGTCTACCCAGGGGCTTAGCTCTGCGTTCCACCCCAGTACTAATGGGGCAGCCGAGCGGGCAAATGCTATGATCGAACGTTATCTCCGCTGTTATATTTCATATCAACAAACTGACTGGACCTCCCTCTTACCCTTCGCTGAAGTAGCGTACAATAATACTGTGCATAGCAGTACGGGGTTAACGCCATTTAAGGTAGTGATGGGGCGAGAGTTTGTAGCTATACCGGAGCTAGAATACACAACAGATACTTCAACTATGCCCCAGGAATGGGCTGGAAAACTCCGGACTTTATGGCCGCAGGTACGGGATGCACTGGATAAAGCAGCCCTTGAGTATAAAACCCAAGCAGATAAAAAACGAGACCCAGTTCGACCTTTACAAATAGGAGACATGGTGTATTTGTCAACTAAATATATTAAGTTACGAGTACCCAACCGTAAGCTGGGGCCAAAGTTTTTAGGCCCATTTCCCGTAATAAAAGTGATAAATCCTGTCACGGTTGTTCTCAAATTACCACCTTTGCTGGGGAAAATCCACCCCGTATTCCATTGTAGCCTTCTCAAGCTAGTCCCGAAATCACGAGATACCCCAGAACGCCCAGGGCCTGTAATAGAAGGGCATTATGAAATAGAGGAGATTCTCGATGCTAAGCTAAAATATGGGAAGCTTCAGTATCTTGTACAGTGGAAAGGGTATCCCTACGAGGAGGCATCATGGGTATCCGCGTCTGATGTCAACGCAAGGAGGTTGGTCAGACAATTTCATAAGATACATCCCCATAAACCTAGGTCTGATATTAAACCTTAACCTTTCTGTTACAGAAGGAGATGTGGTGAAGGGGAGCCGCCTGTCGAGCCCTGCTAACTACTCGACATCGCTGACGCACGAGTGGGGTGAAGAGGAACGAACACTTCAAGCACGACAGAGGGGGGTGGTAGCACGGGTGTTTAGGCAGCCGTTTGCAGGGTGGGGGGATGGCGGTTGCGGCGGGATTAGGGTTTGTACCTTCTGACGGGCTACGTTCCTGCCGCTGAACTCCATGGAGGAGGCGTCGACTAGCAGCTGGGGAGCGCATCCGGAACTGCTAATTGGAAGCAGGGGCGTGGTTTTATGCCTGGCGTGCTCGGCGCGGGATATTTAAATCGCTAGAAACTCAGGGCTTGTAACGCTAACTTCGCAGCGTCCTAGACGTTCGCAGTGTGTGCCTGCCGCCAGCGCCCAATAAACCCATTTCGGAAAGAGCTGAACGGAGTGGAGTTTCTTTGGTTGCGCCGGGCTCAGGGCCCCTGAGAGGTAGTGAAGAATCAAAAACAGCTCTGGTTTTCCTACTCAAATGCTTGCCTAGTCAAACAATAGCTTCCCTTTCTCCCCACCCCTGGGTGATCACATTGTCTAATTATGAGACATCCTTTTGTTATGGGAACAGTCCACCTCCTTCTCAAACACCTGCAGTGGTGACCTTGATGGTTTCCAGACTCTCACAATCCGTGCACAAATTCTCAGCACTCCCTTCCACCCTTCCCTCCCCCCAGTTCATTGGCAAGTTGAATAGTGATAAGGTTTGACAGAAGCAAAGCGGTTCAATCTTGACATCTTGATTCTATACCTTTGCTAATGCAGCCTAGGCCTGTGTTGGCTTTTTTTGGCAGCTGCAGCATACTGCTGGCTCATATTTAAGTTATTGTCCACTAGGACTCCAAGATCCCTGTTGCAGTTGCTACTATTGAGCCAGGTACCACCTATTTTATACCTTTGCATTTGGTTTTTCTTGCCTAAACGGAGAACCTTACTTTTCTCACCACCGAATTTCATTTCATTAGATAGGACCCAGTGTTCAAGTCTGTCGAGATCCTTCTGTATCTTGAGCTTATCTTCTGGGGTGTGAGGTCACAGTGAGGTTAGGCATTTACCCTGACAGAACCCCCTCTAAATGTCTAACCGAATACAGAGATACACAATGTACATGATTTACATATGAACACATATTTTAGACATGAGTTATGAGTGTTGCTTGTGAGGTAGGGGTTTAGTTAATATATCAGCAATCTGTTCCTCGGTGTCACAATGCACAGCTTTAATGAAACCTATCTCTGAGAATTGCCTGACGTGTTTGCATTTAATATCAATGTGCCTTGATCGTTGCCCTACAGCATCGGCTTTTGATATTTCTATGGCAGCCTTGTTGTCTTCGTGGATAGTTATTGGGTATGATGGTTCACCCCAAATGTCATTAAGTAAATCGTCAAACCATATCAGGTTGTTAGTTGCTTTGGATAGACAGACGAATTCTGCCTCTGTGGTGGAAGTGGCTACCAGTTTCTGCTTCCCTGTGTACCAATGGATGGGGCTGCCATTGAGATATAACACATATCCTGAGGTGCTTTTTCTGCTTTGGATGTCCCCCGCCCAGTCAGCGTCAGCGTAACAGGTCAGTCTTGGTTTGGTTGATGTCTCTGGTTCAAGGCAAAGCTGTGCATTGATGCTGTATTTGAGGTATCTGAGTAGCCTCTTGATGGCGTCCCAGTGAAAGGAAGTAGGTTTACTCACGTGTCTGGATAGTAAATTGACTGCCAGGGCGATGTCAGGTCTAGTCCAATTGGCTATATACAATAATGACCCAATGGTAGACCTATACAACTTGTTGTCGTTGAAGGGTTCGGATTCACCATACATGCCTTTCAGAAAGTCTGGTTGCATGGGCGTGTCGTTGGGCTTTGCCTCTGACATGTTGCATTTGGATAATAGCTCAGCGATTTTTTTCTTTTTGTGAGAGTCTGAATCCTTTGTCAGTCTTAGTTACGTGGACTCCTAGGTATTTGTCAATTTTACTTAGTGATTTTAGGGAGAAGTGACTACCTAATTCAGTGGCAAATTTGTCACATTTGTCTTTGTGTTTGCCTATGTATAGGATATCATCCACGTAAACAAGTATGCCCTCAAATAAGTCTTTTTCTCCTTTTGTAAAGAAACATTTGTCGGCTGAGGTGGCTGTAAATCCCATTGAGTTGAGAGCTTTGGCTAAGCAATCGTACCACCTCTTACCTGATTGCTTAAGTCCATACAAACTTTTATTCAAGAGCCAGGTGCAGTTTTCTCCCTTGTTGTATCCTGGGGGCGCCTTAACGTATATTTCCTTGTCCAATTCAGCGTGGAGGTTTGCGGTCTGCACATCGAATTGGAAAACCTCAAGTCCCATGACAGTCGCTATAACCAGTGCACTTTTGACACTTTCAGCCCTGATGGTGGGTGAGTAAGTGTCAGTGTAGTCCTCCGGGTACCTCTGAGCAAAACCTTGTGCGACCAGCCTTGCTTTGTATAACGCCTTGTTGTTCTCCAGAGTTTTAACTCTAAACACCCATTTGGTTCCAATAGCCTTCTTGTGTGCTGGTACCTGGGCCGGTGAGTACACATTTAGATCTTTGAGGCTGTCCATTTCTTTTTCCATAGCTAATCTCCATTTTTCTCTTTCCTCTGGTGGGAGTTTAAGTATGTCCTCATAGGAGCTAGGTGTGATGTTATCATTGTGTATGGTCATGATGTAGTCTTCTAGTCTTTTTGGTAGCTTGTTTCTATTTTCCCTTACGGGCCTACTTGGGGTTGTGTCTGTCTCGTGCATGCGTTCAGCCTCTTCGTTTGTTAGGCTGTCTAAATTTAGAGTGGGATATCCTTCCTTCCAACCTTTTGTGCTTATTTGGTGATGTTTGGCTTTATTTATTTTTGTCCCCTTTGTTTTTTTTTGTGGCTGTCTCTTCTTCTCTCTGACCATGGTCATGTGTGTCTTTGTTTGAGAGGATGTCATTTGAATGAAGCCTTGACCAGTTTGAGTTCTCGTGGAAATTGGCAGATCTGGAGACTATAAACCTGTTGTTGCTATCTATGAACCTGTAGCCTTTCGTTCCAGGTTCATATCCTATGAATTTTAACCTCTTGGATATTTTTCCCCCTTCCTTCTCAGTTGCCTGGGGATATGGACATCTGCTGGGGCACCAAATATATGTAGGTGGGCCAAGTTGGGTTTTCTTTTATACAGCATTTCATACGGTGTTTTTTTTTGTTTTTTTTATTACAAAGTTTTACAAACAAAGTTATACATTTCCCCCCCCTTCCCCCCCCTTGATATTCTTGATAATAAGTACATTTAATTCCCTGTTACATTTCCAAATTTTTCCGGGGCCGTTCTTTTACCACTTCCTTTAATCCCACCTTCCTTCCTTCCACCCCTCCTCCCTTCTTTCTTTCCTTCCTTCTTCACTCCTTCTCCCTCCT
>WNWU01012525.1:65742-105993 GCA_012654045.1 Ptyas mucosa
CTGTTTGCTTCTCCATCTCTTGTTTTTGTTTAACAGTCATATTTTTAGCTATTGTCTTTGTTTTGGCTGCATTTATTTTAAAGCCAGATATTAATCCATACTCTTTAATTATATCCATTAATATTCTAACAGATTGTAATGGTTGAGTTAAGGTAACGACCAGGTCATCCGCAAAAGCACGCAGTTTATATTCATATTGCCTAATCTGTATTCCTTTTATTTCTTCTGAATCTCTGATATTATTCAACAAAATTTCCAATGATAAAATAAATAATAATGGAGACAAGGGACATCCTTGCCGTGTACCTTTTTCTATTAAAAAATTATCAGTTAAGCCTCCATTAACTATTATTTGTGCTGTTTGTTTCTGATATATAGCCTTTATTGATTGTATAAAAGTATCACCAAACTGCATTCTTTCAATTAAATTTAGTAAAAACTTCCAATTAAGACGATCAAATGCTTTTTCGGCATCTAAAAAAATTATACCTGCAGGGACCTGGTTGTTCCTTTCTAAATATTCCAATACATTAACAATATGTCTTACATTGTTTTTCATTTCTCTGCCTGCTATAAAACCCGTTTGATCATAATGTATTATTTGTTGCAATACTTTCATTAATCTATTTGCCAACACCTTAGTAAATATCTTATAATCCGTATTTAACAATGAGATAGGCCTATAATTTTTTGGATCTGTATGGTCCTGACCTTCCTTTGGTATTAAAGATATAAAGGCTGCTTTCCAGGAGGGAGGCACCTTACCTCCCTGTTGTATAGTATTAAATAATTCTTTCATTGGTTCAGCCATCTCTTCATGTAAATTTTTATAAAAGACCGCCGTCAGGCCATCAGTTCCTGGGGCCTTGCCCATCTTTAAATCTTTAATTGCAGACATAATTTCCTCCAAAGTAATTGATTGAGTTAACATATCCCTTTGTTCTTGTGAAACTGGCTTAATATTTTGTTTCTTAAGAAATCCATCTATATCCATATCCTGAATCTTATCTGCCTTATATAATTCTGAATAATATTCTGTAAATGACTTCTTAATTAATTCTTGCTGAAAGACCTCCTTTCCTTTATATTTAATTTTTTCAATTGTTCTTTGACTTTGTTTCTTTCTAAGCATATAAGCCATCCATCGTCCAGGTTTATTGGCATTACAAAATGTATTATATTTAGCATACTGTAAATTAGTTGCTGTTTGATCTGCAATCAACATTTTAAATTGTTCTTTCAGCAAGTTAATAACCTCTTTAACTTTATTATCCCTGGGGTTTTTTATCAAAAGTTGTTCATTTTCCTTAATTTGCTCTTCCAACACCCTTCTTTTTTCCCCTTGTTTTTTTCTAAATTTATTATTCATATAAATCAAGACACCCCGCATATAAGCCTTACTAGCATCCCATACCATTTCCATTGAGGTACCCTTTTGCATATTCATAATAAAATATTCTTTCAAATACTTCTTACATTCCTTGATATTTTCCCCATATCTAAATAGGTTTTCATTTACTCTCCAGGACCTCTTTGGTCCCTTACAATAATCTATTTCTACCCATACAGGGCTATGGTCTGTCAACGTTCCTGGAAAAATCTTTGTTGTCTTCACCCTAGGGAAAAGATCATTAGATATTAATATAAAATCTATCCTTGAGAAGGATTGATGTCTATCTGAGAAGAAGGTAAAATTTTTATCAGTTGGATTTCTGTCTCGCCAAATATCTTTCAACTCCCATTCCTCCATCAAATCAAAAAAAGATCTTGGCAGTTTAGCTCTTGAGGCAACACTTTGATTCGATCCTAACTTGTCTTTTCTGACATCAATTACTCCATTCCAGTCCCCAAGCAGAATACATGTTTTATATTTCCAATTGGTCATTTTAGCATGTAAAAAACTGTAAAAAAATCTCCTGTTGTTGATTGGGTGTGTAAACCCCCAGTATTAAAGTTTTCTGACCTTCAATCAAGACTTCAATTGCCAAATATCTACCCTGCTCGTCTGATTCAATTAATTTAGAAATTAAGTCTTTCTTCAGGTAGATAACTATACCATTTGTTTCTCTGATGATGCTGCAACATAATGTGCGCCCAATTTTGAATTTATTAAGTATTTTTGGTCCTGTATTCTAATATGAGTTTCCTGCAAACATATAATGTCATTCTTAAATTGTTTAAGATAGGTAAATATCTTCCTTCTTTTCTGCGGAGAATTCAAACCATTAACATTCCAAGTCAGGAATCTAGTTCCCATGCTTGAACTTCTGAAGCCTCAAGAGCATTTGTTGGTTTTCCAACTCTAACCGACTTTTCGGTCTGGCTCCTCCCACCGCTTCTGTTTTGGCAATTTCAGAACTTGGTAGTTGCAGTTGTTGGATTTTTAACTCCTCCTTACGTTTTGCTGCAGCCGCTCTAGTCATTCTTTGTTCTCTGGGTTCTACATCCGCCAGAACTTTAAGGATGTCTTCTTGACTTGTTGAAATTAAAATTCCCCCCTGTGCGGTGGATAACAATTCTTCTTGTGGTAACTTCTCAGCTGTTTCTTTAACTTTAATTTCAGGAGATTTTGGCCTTCCAGCCTTTAAAACGTTTATGTAGAAATCCCTTGCTTTATCAATCGTATTCAACCTATATCTTTCTCCAGAAAGATTCACCACCAAGCCGGCTGGAACATCCCATCTGTATTGTAGCTGACGATTCTTTAACTCCTCCACCAAAAAAGAATAGTCTCTTCTTGCTCTTAACATCTTTGGGGGAATTTCTTTCATTGTCATCACCTCTTGTCCATCCACTTCTAGCTTTTTTTTGTAAGTTGCTTGCAACACTTCATTACGCACATATCTTGTAGTGAAATATATTACTATATCTCTTGGTAACTTTCTCTGTCTTGCCACCCAGGAATTAACTCTAAAAATTTTATCCATTTGCCATATCACTTCGCCTTTTGGCATTCCCAGCACCTGTGCTATTGCTTCTCCCAGCTTCTCCTTCAAATTTTCTTTTTTATCTTCTTTCACCCCTCTAATTCTCACTGCAAACTCCATTTCTCTATATTGCATAAGTAACAAATCCATCTCAGATCTCTCAATTTTTTGCTGAGCCATATCCAACTTGTTGCTCAAAACTTCAGTAGTTTCTTTAACTTCTTCTATTTTAGAGTCCAAATTTTCAGCTTGGGCAGCAAGCCCTTGAAATGCATAAAGTATATCTTCTCTAATGTCCACATTACGTGCTGCCAATTCCTCTGTAACTGTTTGGATTTTAGTATCAATCACAGCAGTGAGATCTTCTGCAACATTTTGAATTCTGGCTGTAAGTTTATTTTCTGTAGCACTCAATGCTCCTTGAATAACCTGTTGTATCATTTCAATTGTTAAAGTCTGAGTCTCTTGTACTTTAGGAACATGAGCAGGAGAGCTGCCAGCACTAGATGTGCCTTTTGCTGGAACTGTTTTTACTGGGGGAAGTTTTGTAGCCATTTTGAAGAGAGTTTATCTTTCCCCTCCTCCTTCTTTTATTTACTTTTTTCCCTTCTTCCTGTATTCTTAAATTTTCTTTTAATTGAAAAACAGCCAAATAGTCCAAATTTCTTAAAAGCCAACAAACAATTCTTTAAGGAAAAGAAAAAGAAAAAGAAAATCCTCCTTCTGGCAAATCATTAACAAAAGAAAAGTTTCTTTGAGGCTATGGCAGTAATCAGTTCACTTTCACTTTCCCAGCCACTCAAGCCTCAATCGCCATTTTTTCCCCCTTTTTACTTTGTAGCTTCCGAAGGAGGCAATCCTCAAAAATAAAGAAGTTAAGCAAAATACTTGCAATTAAAGTCCTCCTGGCTGATCCCGTCTGCTTCTTGTTATTAAATTCAGTTTAAAAAAAGAGTCCAGCAGATGCGGTCGTGGCTTGTAAATCTGCCAAAGCAGAGGCGTTCCCGGTCTGGAGCTCTTGGCTGGCTTCTGGGGAACTCAGCCTTTCACCCCCACAGAAATCCTTCTGGGGGGCTTTGGCGAGCTCTACCCCCACCAGCCGGCTCTTCGCTTCCCCCTTTTGCCCAGGGGGAAGTTTTCAAACCTCCCGGCAGCGTTGGATTGCTGCACGGGGGTTTTTACAGTACCGCGGAGCAGGCGCGCTAATTAAGGCGCCATCCAGGCTCGCGGAGCCGCCGGAAGTCCTATCTAAAGAATTGATGATAATGCTCATCATGCTTTCTTCAGTTATCATTTCTCCTCTCTGCATGAGCTCGGCCCTGGTTGCATTTAATTTTAATATGTGCTCGCTTATAGGAACCCCTGGTTTGTGCCTAGCTGAGTAGAACTCCCTAGAAATCCTTGTGGTTGTGGCCCTGCTCTGACTGTAGAACATGCTGTATAATTTTTGCATTACCTCAGACACAGTTAGATCATTACCAATGGTGGGATACATAGTGGGAGGAATGGATGTTAACAATATGTAAAAAGCCTTGTGATGTATACAGTCAATTTCTAAAGACCAGGTTTTTTGTGGTGGTCTATTAATCAGTAAGAGTGCATTCTCCCTCATAAAAGCAACCTGCAACTGTTGACTCCACTCTATGAGATTCCCTCCATCTATCTGCAGTTTTGGTAGATTAATATTCATTGACCCAGAATTGCTATAATAGCTACTTACTGAAGGTAGCTGTCCATGGTCCAGGATGTGACTGAACTCGCAATAAGGCAATGGTATATTTGATGTTAGTCTAAACTGACTTGTCTCTATGTTCACTGTTCCTCTTGTTACAGGTGGCGACTGAGCATGCGTGAGGCTCATTCTGTGTTGGATCTCGCCGGGTGAGGAGCTCCTGGCCGGGGCTCCTTGCTGAAGGCCCAGGCCTGCTGGCTGAAGATCGGGCCCGCCTCTGGGAAACCTGGGCTGAACGTTGTGCCTCTGGACTTCTCTCCACGTGGCTGACTCCATCCCGGACGCTTGGCTGGAAGTGGCGGACAGCGGGTGAGGCCTCCATGGGTCCAACGGTGGATCGGCGGCGGCGGCGGCGGATGATCCCGATTCGTGGGCGCTGGGTCCCAGGCGAGCGGCGAATCCCAGCGGTGGACACAGGAGCGGTGAGTATATGGCCTGGTCTTCCCTCCGTTGCGGCTTGAGTTGGTGTCGGGTGGCGCGGCGTTGTCGCGGTTCGCTGTGGTGGTGGTGTGACTGCCCTCGTGGCTCGGTGGTCGTGGCAGGCTGTGGTGGTTCTTTCGTCTGCCCTCGGTTCTTCAGGGGTATCATCTATTCTTGCGGTTTGCGCGGTAGGCCTGAATGTGGGGCCTAGCGCAGCCACTAGTGTTTCTAGGGCCTTTTCGACATCGAGCTCGGTTGGCGAGCTTCGATTGTCTATGGATTGTCTTTTGCCATTGTCCCCAGGTTGCCCTTCATTTATTTTGGGGTCTAGGTCGTTTCGCACCGTTGGATTCAAATCCCGGCTTTCTATTGGTTGATGGCCATTCCAAGATGTCCACCGGGAGGAAGGCGCAAAATTAGATTCGGCTGGCTCTAGGTCGTCCGACTGAGCCAGCCTGTCTCTTACCGGCGTGGTGTCCCCCTGGATCGTTTCTGGGATCTCGATTGCTGCTTCATGGCTCCCGAGGAGGCCTTGGAGTTTCGCGATTAGGTCTTCTTCGCTTGTGGGCGCCTCCATTAGTCTCAGTATGGATTCTCTGAGATGGCTCTCCTTTTGCGGTGTCTTTTGTTCGCGACCCCTTGCTTCCTCGCTTTGTCCCTCGTTTCTATCCAGTGAGTCCATGTCGCAGGGGCACTCACTTTGGGTTGTTGTGGTTTTCGCTGCAGCTCCTTTGGGGGTGAGTTGTGCAGCCATCTGCCTTGTAACCGATCTCGTGTTTACCCTGTTCTTCTTTGCAGAGTAAACATCTGGTTCAGTCATTATTCGGAGTTATGGGTAACCACCCTCTGCTACCATATTGTGAAAGGATGGATCTAACCCAATAACTCAAGGTACAAAGTAATTTATTTTAATATCCTTTTATTTTAGGCCTGCATTAGTTTTAGGCCCTTTCAGCATATCAGCTACTGACCTCTTGACCTTCCCTTGCAGGTACACATCTGGAACTGCTGGTCTCCACGTGGAGGGAGCCTTTTATACACAGGGGGAGGAGCCAGAAGGTAAGGAGTGACCAGGGGAATGATGGGATATGTGGTAGGTGGGTTAACCCTTACACAACCCTGGGTTGGTGATCACAGTGAGGTTAGGCATTTACCCTGACATTTTTACATGTTGAAAGAAGCTTTTTTTTGGTTATTTTTTACTTTTGTTGCAAGCCTTAGTTCATTTTGAGCCTTAGCTTTCCTTCATCTTTTCAGGTTTGGGCTATTTGCTGATATTCTGCCTTAGTTATGTGCCCCTCTTTCCACTTTTTATACACTATCATCTTCACATTGTAAAATATACTACACTTTACAAAAATGAGAGAATAAATACAAAATTGCTTATTTCCTGGAAGCTTTTGGTTAAAAAGGACATATTCTTTATTGATTTCTTTTTACCTCCAAATGGCAGTGCTGTTGAAATAGGATGCCCAGCTGCTTCAACAGCTTCACGTTTAGTACCTATTATCACATTGTATAATAAAACAAATTTATTACACTGCTCTCAAAAGATGTAAAAGAGGTTGAGTTTGTGAATTAGTCCAGTTTTACTTGGGAAAGTAAATTACAAGTAAGCTGAAATCTGAAGTTGTGCTAAATCTTTTTTTTTTAATTTGATTTATATGCCGCCCTTCTCCGGAGACTCAGGGCGGCTTACAATGTGTTAAGCAATAGCCTTCATACTTTTGTATATTTATACAAAGTCAGCTTATTGCCCCCACAATCTGGGTCCTCATTTCACCTACCTTAGAAAGGATGGAAGGCTGAGTCAACCTCGAGCCTGGTGAGATTAGAACTTGCAGTAATTGTAGGCAGCTGAATGTTAATCAGTGCCTTAGTCTACTGTGCCACTCAGGCTCTTAGAGAAGTATTTTCCTGTTTCTCTGTATCATCTTCCTTCATCCTGCTAGGCATCTTATGCTGAAAGTATGCTTTCACCAGAATCAAAATAGTGCACAACCTGCAGTTAAAATTGATTGTTGCACATCTTTATGGTGCTGTGATATTTCCCCATATCCCTGGACCACTTCCCATAAGTACTTCCTTTCCATTTAATGTAACATAGTAAAATTATCAAAATACACACCTCATCATCCTTTGTGTTACAGTCAAACTTCTGTAACAGAGTTACAGTTTACGCAAGTTGGAAGAAAAGTTTCCAACTCCATTTCCTTGAGTACAGGCTCCCCACAGGGCTATGTCTTGAGTCTGCTACTGTTCACCTTGATGACCCATGACTGCTGTGCCAAATCTGCTACAAATCATATTGTGAAGTGTGCAGATGACAAGACAGTGGTGGGTCTTATCTGGGATGACAATGAAGATGCTTATAGGGAAGAGGTGAAGGCTCTGGTGGACTGGTGCAATAAAAGTAACCTGGTTCTAAATGTTAATAAAACAAAGGAAATCATTGTAGATTTTAGAAAGAGCCAGCATAGTCATACTCCACTCAGTATCAAGGATGCAGCTGTAGAGGTGGTCTACAGTATTAAGTATCTAGGGGTGCAGATAACTAACAATCTGAACTGGTCTCTCCACATGTCATCCTTAGTGAACCATGCAAACCAGCATCTGCATTTCCTGCATTGGATGAGGAGAGCACATCTTTCTCCTTCATTCCTGGCCACTTTTTACAAAAGCATGACTAAGAGCATTTTAACAAACTGCATCATTGTTTGGTTTGGTGGTAGCAGTGCCTCAGATAGAAGGTCCATACAGAGAGTGGTAAGGACAGCCAAGAAGATTATAGGAACCTCCCTTTCCATTCAGGATACTGCTTATACCGTATATACTCGAATATAAGCCGAGTTTTTCAGCACGTTTTTCAGGCTGAAAAAGCACCCCTCGGCTTATATTTGAGTCATGAAAAAAAATGCCTTTTTAAAAGAAAACAAATGAGTAGACCCCTGTCTGCAAAAATAGAAAAAACAGCCCCTTTCAGCGTCAGTATAGGTTAATTACCATAAGTTGATTAGAAGAGCCTCCCGACTCTCAGCTGATTTGTTCTCAGCTGTTTTACCGGGGCTCTGTTGCTAGCTAGCTGCAAAGAGGTAAATTGCTGGAGCATTTTCCCTCCCCCTCCCAGCTATGCTAAAAAAGCGAAACTGAAACTAAAGCAGGGTCTTTGCTGCAACGTGACAAAATGAGGCAGAGAGAGATTTCTTTTTCTTTTTCTTGCAACGTTGGAAAGGCAGATTTCTTTTTCCTCATCAAAAAAAGTAGGTGCAGGGACTTCCGGTGGCTCCGCGTTCGTTGAAGACACCTAGGATTAGGTGCCCGCTTCCTGGTTTCGTAAGAATCCCCGAACAGCTGTTCAGCGCTGTCGGGAGGTTCAAAAAGGTTCTCCCCGGGCAAAGGGGAGACCGAAGAGCAGGCTGGTGGGGGTAGAGCTCCTCAAAGCCCCCCAGGAAAAATCCTGGGGTGCGAAGAAGAGGAGCTCCCCAGAAGCAAGCCAAGCAGCTCCGGACCTGGAACGCCTCTGCTGAAGCAGAGCGAAACGGCGCGACCACACCAAGCAACTAAAAACATTCGGGGTAATATTTTAAGATTCTGGATTTTAAAAAAAATGTTTTTCTACTTTCTGAATTGGCATCATGAAGCTGGCTAAGCAGAGCAGGAGAGTGTAAATTGGGACTGTTTAATCTTTAACTCCGGGTAAACTGTTAGAAAAAAATGGCGTCTAGTGAAAGTGATTGTTAGAGCCTGTTACATTTGTAGCAGACAGAGACCTACAGAAAAACGTTTAGACTGGAGCTGGAATGGAAGTAAAAGCTGAAATAATGGCTGAAGCTGGACTTTTAAAAATAAAAGATATTCAAATTGAAATTGCAAAGATTTTTAAAGAACTTTCAGACACTATTATTTCTAATTTGTTGGTTTTAAATGAACAGAAGTCTGATAATGAAGTGTTGTTGGGGAATCCACAAGACATTATACAGCAGAATTTACAGATTGAAATACAAGCTGCAGGGATCTGTAGGCTGGGAGACTTGGTACAAATGGAAGTTGTGGTGGATATTTTACATTTTTCTTTGGAAGAACATGTTATGTTTTATTTTCAGGCCCAGAAATGAACCAAAGGCTTCAGTCTGCTCTTGACTAATACCTTTTATTTTGTTTCTTAAACACAGGATACCAGGACAAGAAGTGTGAGCTGGGGAGGAGCACCAAATATATATACAGAAGGAGGATCATGGGTAAGGAGGAAATATGGGAGGGGTCAACAATGAGAACATTAACCCTTGCACGTATATACATTAGGTTGATTATTTTACCTAACAAATCCCCCTCTTAAAATATTCAACCGTTCACAAATTTACACATAATTTTCTAGTCAAATACATATGTTGTTTTGAAGGCAATGGTTTTGTTAATACATCCGCTGTTTGTTCAGACGTCTCACAATGAACTAATTTTATAAATCCGATGTCTGACATTTGTCTCACGTGTTTGAATTTTATGTCAATATGTCTGGATCTTTTTCCGATGGCCTCAGCAGCAGAAATGTCAATGGCCGCTTGATTATCTTCCTGGATATGTATTGGATAGTTGGGTTCAGTCCATATTTCAGTCAAGAGATCGTCGAACCATGTCAGACTGTTCGCTGCTTTGGAAAGACATATATACTTGGCTTCAGCTGTCGAAGTTGCAATGAGACTTTGTTTTCCAGTGTACCAATAGATAGGAGAATTATTTACAAAAAACACGTATCCTGACGTGCTTTTTCGACTCTTTGGGTCTCCAGCCCAATCAGCGTCCGCAAAACAAGATAGAACAGGTTTCTCAGACATTGAAGGTTCCAAAAATAGACAGAAATTAATTGTAGAATTTAAATATCTTAATATTCTTTTCACACCTTCCCAATGGAATGAAGTAGGTTGATTTACATTCCTAGAGAGTAGGTTTACTGCAAGTGTGATGTCTGGATGAGTCCAATTGGATATATACAATAAAGACCCTATTACAGATCTATATGTAGTGTTGTCACTGAATGGTTCGTAATCCCCGTTCATATTTTTTACAAAATCAACTGACATGGGTGTGTCTGATGGTTTAGAATTACACATGTTACATTTTTGAATTAGTTCCAAAATTTTTTCTTTTTGAGATAATTTAAAACCCTTTGATGTTTTTTCTATTTGCACTCCTAAATATTTATTTACTTTACCTAAAATTTTTAAGTTAAAATGATTACCTAGTTCTTTAGCGAACTCTTCGCATTTTGCCTTTTCTTTTCCAAAATATAGAATATCATCAATGTAAATGAGTACAAATTCCTTTGATGATCCAATAGATTTAACGAAAAAGCATGGGTCTGCAGATGTAGCTTTGAACCCCAAGTCAGTGAGGATTTTAGATAAGCAGTCGTACCAATGCTTTCCTGACTGGCGTAGGCCGTAAAGGCTTTTATTTAATAACCAGAAATTGTTTGTTTGTGAATTTTCATTGGGTGGTGCCTTCACGTATATTTTTTTGTCGAGATCAGCGTGCAAATAGGCTGTCTGAACGTTGAATTGATGGGCATCCAAATCTAAGATGGAGGCTAGAGTGAAGGCAATCTTCACACTTTCAGATCTAACAGTTGGGGAATAGGTGTCTTCATAATCATCCGGAAATTTTTGGGCAAAACCCTGGGCGACTAATCTGGCTTTATACAACAATTTATCGTTTTCCAATTCCTTAATTTTAAATACCCACTTTGTACCTATGGGTGACTTTTCTAGGGGTGTGGAAACTGGAGTATAAACCTTCAACTCCTTTAAGCTATCCATTTCTTTTTTGATTGCCTCTTCCCATTTTTGTCTTTCTTCTATGGGCAATTTGAATATATCATGATAGTTTTTTGGTGTAATTTTGGGGGTTTCTATAGAAAGTACATAGTCTTGTAAATTTTTTGGTTTTACATTTCTACTTGATCTGATTGGCCTATTTTTTGGTGTTTCATCAGAATGTAGGAATCGGGTTTCTTTATTGGATAGTTTGTCTATGTGTATCACTGGATGTCCCTCCTTCCATTCTTTTTTGTGCAATTTTGTATGGTTTGGTTTTGATTTATTTTGGGGCTTTATGTTTGTGTTTTTTTGCTCTTGATTACTTTCTTCTAATGCTATACTTTTCTTATTTTGACATAAGTCATTTAAATGTAATTTGGACCAGTTACTGTGCTCGTGGAAATTTGCAGTTCTAGAGATGACAAAATTATTGTTTTGGTCTATGAATTTATAACCTTTCGTGCCTGATTCATAACCCATAAAAATTAGTTTTTTTGATATTTTGTCCCCTTTACGTCTTAACTGTTTGGGTATATACACATCGGCTGTCACCCCAAAGATGTGCAGGTGGCCCACCTTTGGTTTTCTATTAAACATGATTTCGTAGGGTGACTTGTCAACTGTGCTGGACCAGAGGCGATTTAGAGTATAATTTAAGTACAAGAGAGCTTCAGCCCAGAATGATTGACTCAAGCCAGCATCCGCTAGCACACATCTAACCATGGTTTGCAACAAACCATTTTTTTCTCTCTACGATCCCGTTCTGAAACGGTGAAAACGGGCAGGATTTGTAGTGTTTGATCCCCTGGTCATTTGTCCAATCAATAAATTCTTTAGATAAGAATTCGGAACCTCTGTCATAAACTGCTTGATTTTTACTCCATGTTGGAGCTCAATTTTTTTATAGAATTCTTTTACTTTTTTGAATGTTTCGTGTTTATGGTTAAGTGTGTAAACAAAACCGTATCTGCTAAAGTCGTCAACAATTGTTAAAAAATATTTTTTTCTATATTTAATTGAAGGCCTCAAAGGACCAACAAGGTCCACATGCACCAATTGAAATACTGATTGGGTTGTGCGTGAGGCTTTTTTGGGTTTGGGTTTGCACTTGATTTTAGATGATTTACATACAGAACAGTCTAAATAATTGTCACAATTTTTTACTTTAACATCTTCTGAACACTCTGACATTTTTTGTATGGTATGAAAGCTTGCATGGCCTAATCTTCTATGCAACAGGTGTGCGCAATTATCATGTAACATCTTTCCATTTGTAATCTTTGGTACATTAGAACAATCATTTGGTTTATCCCCTGATACAAGCTTTATGACCTCATTACATTTGTTTTCATAATTTCTTCCCTCAGGACATAGATAAGCTAATCCCCCTTTTACAATTATTTCTTTTATGGGTTCGTTATTCTTATACATGTATGCTTTACCATTACTGAAGGATGTGGTTATTTCATGTTCCTTTGTCAATTTTATTGTAGCCAATATGTTTTGGGGAATTTCGGGCACGAAGAGCACCCCCTCTATTTTTCCTATCCCTTTTATGTTGACACTGCCTATTCCTTTCACAGAAACCCTTCTTTGATTTGCTACCCTAATGTAGTAGTTTGTTGGTATAAATTTTTCTAGCATTTTTTTTATTGCATGTGGTGTGACACGTGGCACCAGAGTCTATAAGCCAGTTACGGTGATTGTCTGAAACTTCGATGTTATCATCTCCTAGGCCATACTGATAATCCTGTCTGCTCTCCTTAGAATTGTCTCTACTTCTAGGTTTATACCTGGAATTTGGTGTCTCACTGCGTTTCTCCCTATAGTCAGGGGATTTTCTGCCAGAGAAGTTTACCCTTCTCTCTGGTCTCTCCTTGCTTTTGTAATGTGATCTATGTTCAGTACCTCTTGGGCAGTCTCTTTGGTAGTGATTGTTTGACCCACAGATGTGGCACCCATAAGTGTATCTATCCCTGTTTCGTGGCTCCACCCTTCTTTTATATCCATCATCCCTCCGGCTGGTTGATCTCTCTCTCCTGTTTCTGTCTTCTGCTATGAGTCTACTAGTTAGGTCTTCTAGGGTGAGCTGCTCAATATTTAAGTTGTCTAATACAGTGATGTAATTGTCCCAACTTGGGTCAAGGGAATTTATGATCACACTCTTTAAACTATTTTCTGGGATGACCTCCCCCCTTTGGATGAGTTCAACTCTGGCTGCATTCAGTTTAAGAATATGTTCACTCATTGTCATTCCACCCCTTAATCTGGCCCCATAAAATTCCCTGGATTTTCTGGAAGTGGAAGCAGCATTGTTTCTCTGAAATAGGTTGTACAGTTTTTGAAATATTTCTGATACAGTAAGGTTGTGTTCTATGCTAGGGAAAATACATGGTGAAATTGTGGCTATTATCATATAGTATGCTTTGTGGTGGAGACAGTCTATGTCACAGTTCCAAGGTTTGGTGGGAGGGTCATACAAAAAGAACAACATATTTTCTTTTAAATACATAATCTCTAGTTGCTGTCCCCATTCTTGTAAATTTGTCCCATCAGCTCTAAGTTTAATTAAATCAGTTGCAAAAATGTTTGTGTGATGCATATAGTTACCCATGCCTTACCGCTGTCCATGGTTCTTGTCATAGCTGTACTCACAATAGGGCATAGGCACGCTGGAAGCGAGTCTGTGCTGATTTGTTTCTATGCTGTCAGGCGCTGGGTGGTACTGCGCATGCTCACGATTCATTTTGCCTTTGCCGTCGTCGAGGTAGGAGCTCTGGTTCGTGGCCTCCCAGGGATGGCTCCACTCGCTCCGATGCTCTCTGGCGTTGGCTCCGGGGGCTCTTCTGTAGTCGATGGTGGATTCTGAAGCTGTCTGGATCGTCGGAGAGTCTCTGCTAGCTTGGTGAGTATTTTTATTTTTCTGGTTGATCGGGTAGTTCGTTTCTCTCGCGTAGCGGCTTGGGTTTCTTTCAGGCGATGCGTCTATTTCTTCTTCTGAGTTTTCTTGGTAGGAAGTGGAATACTTTCTTCTATAGGTTGTAGATGGTTTTTCTAGGTAGCTTAGCCTTTTTTTAATTTTGGTGATTGTGGAGTTTGTTGTTGACTCGGGTTCTTCTTGTTGTAGTTTGGATATTTGTAGCTTTCCCCCGAACGCTGCTTCGAGTAGCTGCATGGCTTTTTCTATTTCCCTTTCGGTGGGCGGCTTGTCTGAGTCTTGCCAGGCTTGCCCTTTATTAGTTGTTAAATTTTTATATTTCTTTTCTTTTTGATTTTTGTTTCTTTTGTCGGGATTCGAATCCAGACCTTTGATTGACAGGTCGGCCATTTTTGGTGGGTCAATCTTGCAATATGGCGGCTGCGAAAAAGGCGCGAAAAACGGTTTGACTTCTTCTTCTGGCTCATGCATGTGGAAGAGTTCTCTTACCGGTTCATTTTTATTTTGTGAATGTTTGCTCTTATCTTTTTCGTCTGCTGCTGCTCCATGGTCCTTTATCACGCTGTGGAGTTTCGCTAGCAGTGTTGGGTCGTCTGGGGTTGACTTTATCATTTCTATTAGATCTCTCTTCTCTTCTTGTCTTATTTCAGCGATTAGGTGGTCATCCTTCAGTTCGGGAGATTTTTCTCTCGTGGATGATTTTTCTTCTTCATTCTTGTATGTGTTTGGTATTATTTGTGCTGCTATCTTTTTTTTGAAGGACCTGGTGGTTGGTCTTTTTCTTGTGCTGGTGATGTTCTGCATTGTTTTGTTTTTGATGGATCTTCAGGACCATCGGCTGCTACCAATTTGTTATGTTTTATTTTCAGGCCCAGAAATGAATCAAAGGCTTCAGTCTGCTGTTGACTAATACCTTTTATTTTGTTTCTTAAACACAGGATACCAGGACAAGAAGTGTGAGCTGGGGAGGAGCACCAAATATATATACAGAAGGAGGATCATGGGTAAGGAGGAAATATGGGAGGGGTCAACAATGAGAACATTAACCCTTGCACGTATATACATTAGGTTGATTATTTTACCTAACAGAACAGCAACTGAATAAATTATTACAAGAGGAGGATTTATTTGCTAATTTGAGGTCTGCCACACAAAGGAAGCATCTGCTGGACTATACAAGGAAGAAATGGTGGAATCAGGTCTACAGAGGTCTGCTGGATTATACAAGCAAGAAATGGTGGAAACAGGACTATAAATTCAAGCTAAGGGACAAGACAACAAACTTGAAGGGATTTTTTATGATATTTCAGCCTCAGGACAATTTTAAGAAATTGTCAGGAGGGTCAGAAGGAAGGGGGACAGAATTGTGGCTAACAAGAGATTGGAAGAAATTTTTAAAAAAAGAAAAAATTGCAAGACTTTTATTTTTGATGGTTTTAAAGGTTATGGATGTTTCATAGGTATAAAGGATAATGGTTTTTTTTCCTCTTTTCCTTATTATTATAATGGTTAAATTAAAGAATGTTGGCTACCTTCCGGAAGCTTGGAGATTTACATTTATAATGATTTAAGAAGTTTTATTGATATTCTTTTCTTTTTAGAAAAAAGAAATTAAAAAAAAGAAAGAAAAAAGATAATAATAATAATATGAGATATAGGGTGTAAGGGGTTTGCCTCTTTTCATTTTCTTTTTGGGAAAAATGTTGAATTTTAATAGGTTAAGGAGATGATTAATAATTTTAGCTTTATTATTGTTGGAAATGTAAAATAGTAAATGTATAATTTTAAAGTTACTCTTTTAAAAGGTTTAAGGGATCTGGTTTTTTTTCTTTTCTGGTAAAAAATGTTTAATTTTAACAAGTTAAAAAAATGGATAATAATTTTAGCTTTTTTATTGTTGGAAATGTATAATTTTAAAGTTATTTTAAAAATCCTAACAATTATAAGGGTTTAAGGGGGTTTGCTTTTTCCTTCCTTTTTCCTTTTGTTTTGTTTTTTTTTTAGTAAGAAACGTTTAAGTTAAAAAGAGGGATAATAATTTTAATTTTATTACTGTTGCAAATGAATAATTTTAAACTTATTCAAATATATATATATATACATATTTGCATAACTTTAATAAGTATAAAGAATGATTAAAAAATTAAGGCTTTAATATAGAAGTTGAAAATAAGGTGTGGGAGGAAGGCAGAAAATTTGTTTAGGATTTTGTTTTTGGTTCTCAGATTATAGGAACTATGCTCCTATAAACTCCCAGCTATGCTAAAAAAGCGAAACTGAAACTAAAGCAGGGTCTTTGCTGCAACCTGACAAAATGAGGCAGAGAGAGATTTCTTTTTCTTTTTCTTTTGCTTGCAACGTTGGAAAGGCAGATTTCTTTTTCCTCATCAAAAAAAGTAGGTGCAAACAATGGGAAATTCATGGCAAATGGCAAAAGAGGAGAGTTCAAGATTTTAAAACACAAAAGAAAAAGCTCTATTTAACTAGGGAATTGTAATAATTGAGATACTATTAATTGTATATTGTGTTGAAAGCAGAAATGGTTAAGTTGTGGTTTGGAAGAATATATGGGGGAAATTATTTGGTTTATTATTATTGGTAAATATAATTACCGGTAATTGATTTGTAAGAAATTGGATTGCATGGAAATAATTGGAATATTCATGTTCATATTGATTAATATACAAAAAAGATAGTTATATAACTAATTGATTTATATTAAAATGTTGAATTTGTATTGAACAACTGTAATATTACATAATTAACCAATGTGAGGATGCATATAAAAATAGATGACAATGGGAAGGGGTATAATATAGAATAGAAGGGAAAAATTGAATTTGATTAAGATTAGAGATGAGGATGAAGGGTAATATTGGTTTTTTAAAAAAATAGATGAGGAATAAATATGGCAAAAAGGAAATATAGAAATTGTAAATTTAAGTGAAATGACTGAACACTGTTTAAATTTGTGAACTGGCCAAATACTCTGTTCAAAGAAAATACATTGTATGTTTGTATGTGTGTTTCTAATTATTGCTATTTATTCATATTTGTTCTCTTTTAGTCTTTAAAGTTTAACAATTCATTCTTTATCTTAATATCTTTATATTTGTTTGGGGTTGGTTTTCTTCCCTTTCATCTTTTTTATTGTACAGCAATCTTTCTCCTCAAACCTACCACCTCTCTCTTTGAGGAAGGGGGGAGAAAGAGAATGAGAGAGAGAGTGGAGGAGAGAGAGAGAGAAGGAGGGGAAGAGAGAAAGAATGAGAAAGAGAGGGGGAGAGAGAAATGGTGATAAGATAGGGCAAAAATGTAAAATGTGAGGACAGTCGTAAGTTCGAGGACTGGTCACAAGTGCGAGGACCAGTCAAAAATTACTTTTTCAGCCCTCTGAGTAGTCCATATGCACAAAAGGACTACCCAGAGGGCTGAAAAAAGTGATTTCTGACAGGTCCTTGCACTTTTGACCAGTCTTTTTTTATTTTGAAATTTACCAGTGGCCGCTGCATTTCCCACCCCCGGCTTATACTCGAGTCAATAAGTTTTCCCAGATTTTTGTGGTAAAATTGGGGGTCTCGGCTTATATTCAGGTCAGCTTATACTCGAGTATATACGGTAAGTGCTATGTGCTTAGAGTTCGAAGCATTGTTAGAGACCCCCCACACCCACTTCACGGTCTGTGTCAGATTCTGGAATGGCGCAGTAAAATAAGACTCCAAACAACTAAAGTCTTTGTTGTAGAGAGTTCTTTATCCTGTGCTCCGGCACGATCCAACAAACACACGTGAGAAATGAAGCATTGTCAGCGCTATCACGCAGTGCTCCTTACCACCTTTTAAAGTTTCCCGCCTCCATCCTGTGACTCCACCCCGCAGCTCCACCCTCAAGGTGAGTTCCGGTCACACCCCCAGCTAGCTGACATTGCAATCCAAGGCTATCCCCACTCGGCCTTTTCAGTCTTGCCGATGAATGGTTCTCTGTGAGTGGAGGCCCCGAAGCTCAGTTGTTTCCAGCCCCGCCTCTCAGCTGTGTGGTGGCGACAGCATGGGGCCTCCGTGAAAACGGCAGTGTCCACAGCAGCAGCAAATGCCCCAGAGGATTCAGAGGCCACGGCGTAGATGGCGGCAGCCACAGCGGTGTCAAAGGCTGCAGCGGGTGTGACGGCAGCTGCAGTGGTGGAGCCCATTCAGCCAGGATGGCTGTTAAGTGGCCTCCCCCAGTCCAACCAGAATGACAGCCCCGGGACGTCAGGACTGACAGTCTGTTTCTGTTGCTCCCCTCTGGGAGGAGGTTTCAAAATATTCCTAGCAGGACTACCAGATTCTGTAACAGCTTTGTTCCCTATGCCATCTGTCTGGTAAACTCACAAGATTTATTTCTCTCTCCATGTACATGTATACATCCGAACTAGACTGTGTTGTTTCTCCATGTCATATAACATATGTGGGTATATGCATAATTTTTTATTTTTTTATTTTTTTTTATTTTGTCATGTTTATGTAGTGTCTATTGGAGGTGGAGACCCTTTGAGAGCTGAATACTTAGACTTCAGTAAAACATTTAACAAAATAGATCACAACCTACTTCTTGGTAAGATAGAAAAATGTGGGATAGACAGCATCACCACCGTATGGATTTGTAACTGCCTGACAAACTGTACTCAATGAGTAGTCCTTAATGGTACTACATGTACATAGAGGGAAGTAAGCAGTGGGGTGCCACAGGATTCTGTCTTAGGCCCAGTACTCTTCAATTTCTTCATAAATGACGTAGATGAGGGAATAGAAGGGGAAGTCATCAAATTTTCAGATGACACTAAGCTGGAAGGAATAGCCAACACCCCAGAAGACAAGCTCAGGATCCAAAAAGATCTTGACAGACTTGAACAATGGACCCTATCCAACAACATGAAATTTAATATGGAGAAAAGCAAGGTTTTACACTTAGGCAGGAAAAACCAAAGGTACAGATTAGGTGAAACCTGGCTCAAAAACTGTAACTGTGAGAGGGACCTTGGAGTTCTAGTGGACAATCACTTAAATATGACCCAGCAGTATGCAGCAGCAGCCAAAAAAGCTAATACAATCCTTGGTTGTATAAATAGAGGCATAGAATCAAAATTACATGAAGTATGAGTACCGTTTTATAAATCCTTAGTAAGACCACACCTGGAATACTGCTTCCAGTTTTGGTCACCACATTACAAAGCAGATGTTGAGACTTTGGAAAAAGTGCAAAGAGCAACTAAGATGATCAAAGGCCTGGAGACAAAAACATGAAGAATGGTTGCAGGAATTGGGTATGACTAGTCTAGAGAAAAGAAGGACTAGGGGTGACATGATAGCAGTATTCCAGTATTTGAGGGGCTACCACAAAGAAGAGGGGGTCAACTTATTTTCCAACGCACCAGAAGGTAAGATCAGAAACAATTGATGGAAACTAATGAAGGAGAGAAGCAACCTGAAATTAAGGAGAAACTTCCTAACAGTGAGAACAATTAACCAGTGGAACAACTTGCCTTCAGAAGTTGTGATGCCTCGTCACTGGAGGTTTTTAAGAAAAGACTGGACAGTCACCTGTCTGAAATGGTATAGAGTCTCCTGCTTGAGCAGGGGGTTGGACTAGAAGACCTCCAAGGTCCCTTCCAGCTCTATTCTGAATGAGGCAAAGACTAAAATAGGTAAAGCACAAGGACCAGATGGGCTTTCAAGTCAATATTACAAGTGTTTTGAGGGCCAACTTTTACAGCCAGTTAAGACTGTAATGAAGCCAATATTGCTTTATTGCCAGAAGAAAGTCATGGTACTGTATGTCTTTAACAACAACAACAACAACAACAACAACAACAACAACAACAACAACAAAGACAGATTCAGTGGTGGAATTCAAATAATTTAACAACCGGTTCTCTGCCCTAATGACCAGCTCGGTAGGTGTGGCTGGGTGGTCGTGTGACTGGGTGGGCGTGGCCAACTCAACATCACTCACGTTGAGGGGCACTTTGCCTTGCCCAGCCTCTCGTGACTGTGGGGATGCTGCAACAGTCGTAAGTGTGAAAAACAGTCATAAGTCACTTTTTTCAGCTGATTGTTGCATCCTGGCTGGAAGAACTCCAACAGGGGAGTATTCCCTCTCAACAGCAGTGTAAAAAGCTTAAAACAACCCTTCCCCTTTAAGATAGTCAAGCCCCTAATAAAGCAAAGGAAAGTACCAGCAAAGTGGGGGGGGGGAATTCCGGAGAAGCCCAGGCGACAGTAAGTCTGGATGTACTGCCAAGAACCTTTAGCTGTTACAATGTAATAAGGCTTAATTGAGCAGCAGTTTCTATAAGCAGGGCAATAAAGATTAGGCTAGAAACAACACCAGAATGTTTCCTTCCTGCCTTCCTTACAGGATTAACCCTGTAAAGTGGAAAAAAACAAAAGGAGATTTCTTTCAACAACCAGTTCTCCGAACTGCTCACAAAGTTAACAAACGGTTCTCCCGAATAGGCGCGAACCGGCTGAATCCCACCACTGGACAGATTTCATTGTTAAATAACAATTATAAACTTTTTACTGCAATATTGACTGAAAGATTAAAGAAGTTTTACAACTTTTTATTCATGAGGATAAATCTGGATTTTTGCCAAAAAGGCAACTAGGGGACAATGTGAGAACTGTCTTGGATGTTATTGAATATTTGTAATATCATAACATGAAACAAGCAGCATTAATATTTTGGATGCAGAGAAAACTTTTGAAAATTTAAATTGGTTATGTTTAAAGTTTTGGAAGATTTTGACTTTGGGGATAACTTTATTCAAGGGATTATGTCAATTTATATACCTTAACAGGTTCACATTATTGTTAATGGAGATATGACCAAGCCGTGTGAGATTCAAAAGGGTACAAGACAAGGGTGTCCTTTATCTCATTTACTTTTGATTTTAGTTTTGGAAGTTTTGACTAGAGACCTTAGACAGGAAGAGAAAATATTGGGTTTGAAGATTAACATTGAGAACTTTTTGCTGATGACTTAGTTTTGATTTTTAAAGACCAGCAGAACAGAATGGAATATATAATATATATAATGTATAATGAAGAAGCTGAATGCCTTTGGTGCTCTGGCTGGTTTCAAGATAAAGAAAGCAAAAACACAATTTTGGTTAAAGGAGAAAAATGATAAATACCTTGGAGTTACATTGACCAATACAAATTGTCAGTTGTTTCCGAACGATTATGTGACTGTCTGGAATTATATTAAAAAGAACTTATTAAGGTGGGACAAATTACAACTATCTTTGTTGGGGAGAATTTCTGTAGTCAAGATGAAGGTTTTACCTAAGATGTTGTTTTTATTACAGATGTTACCAATATTAGTGACAGATGTTCCATTTAAGCAATGGCAAAAAAATATTTCTAAGTTCATAGGGCAAGGGAAAAAACCCAACAATTATATATAAATTGTCTCAGGATGCTAAAGAGAGAGGAGGATTGGGGCTACCAGAGTTAAAATTATATTTAGATGCCTCTTGTTCGGTTTGGATGAAGGAATGGGTGGCCTTGAAGAACAAGAGGCTATTCGATTTTGAGGATCATGAATTTTTTTTTAATTTGATTTTCTGAGTCTCTTCTCCGGAGACTCAGGGCGGCTTACAATGCGCTAAGCAATAGCCTTCATACTTTTGTATATTTATACAAAGTCAGCTTATTGCCCCCACAAACTGGGTCCTCAATTTACCTACCTTAGAAAGGATGGAAGGCTGAGTCAACCTTGAGCCTTGGTGAGATTTGAACCTGCAATAATTGCAGGCAGCTGATGTTAATAACAGGGTGCTTTAGACCACTGTACTATCCAAGGCTCTTGGAATTGAGATTTGGGTGGTATGTCTGCTTGTGGTATGATAAAACTAAAGTGAATACAGGTTTTAACAACCATTTAGTTAGGTGTGCCATCCTAAGAGTTTGGACTAAATATAAAATAAGCCTTTCTCCTAAGATACAGTACCTCTTTGATTGTCAACCCAAGAAGCCTTTTTTAGAAAAGCAATGACAGTAAGACGAATCTGGTGGACCTATGGTGAGATGTTATGTTTTACTCAAGGTGAATCTAATTTGAAGTTGAAGAAGAATTGGAGGTCAAAGGGCATATTTATAACTGGTTCACTTGTTTAGGTCAGTTCGGCGTCGGGAAGATGTACGAAAATGGCCAACGCCTGCTGGAGTTTTGCTGCTACTGTGGTTTTTGCATTAGCAATACATACTTTAAAACAAAGTCTCAACACAGAGTCTCTTGGAGACATCCAAGATCGAAGCATTGGCACCAGTTTGACTTGATTCTTACCAGGCGCTCCAACCTCCCCAATATTACACTCACAAGCAGCTATCAGGGTGCTGATTACGATACAGACCACTCCTTGGTGTGCAGCAGAATAAAACTGCAAACAAAGAGATTGCATCACTCAAAGAAGGAAGGAAGACCATGAATTGACATCAACAAGACCTGCAATCAGGGCAAAGTGGAGGAATTTGCACAAGCACTCAAGGAAACTCTCCCAGGCCCGGCTGAAGTAAATGCATCTGAACGATGGGAATATTTCAAGAATGCTGTTTATAACACCGCCTTGTCAGTATTTGGTAAAGAGATCAGAAAGACAGCAGATTAGTTTGAAGCCCATTTGGAGGAGTTGACGCCAGCCATCGAGGACAAAAGGAGAGCTCTAATTGCATATAAAGCCTGTTCCAGTGAGCGCAACCTACAGGTTCTGCGAGCTGCTCGTAGCAAAGTCCAACAATCGCCAGGAGATGTGCTAACGATTATTGGCTGCAGCTTTGCTCTTGGATCCAGATAGCAGCTGACACAGGCAACATCAAGGGGATGCATGATGGCATCAAGCAGGCCTTAGGTCCAACACAGAAGAAATCTGCTCCTCTGAAGTCTGCTACAGGTGAGGTTATCCAGGACCGAGCACAGCAGATGGCACGCTGGGTGCAGCACTACTCTGAGTTATATTCCAGAGAAAATGTGGTAACTGAAGAAGCATTAAATAACATTGAGTACCTGCCTGTCTTAGAGGAGCTTGACAGTGAACCAACTTTAGAAGAACTAAACGCGGCCCTGGATTCCCTTGCCTCTGGCAAGACACCCAGGAAAGATAACATCCCTGTCGAAGTTTTAAAGTGCTGCAAAGAGAACATCCCCACTGAACTGTATGAAATCTTCTGTCTTTGTTGGAGGGAAGGTGGAGTACCACAGGACATGAAGGATGCAAATATCATCACAGTGTACAAGAACAAAGGTGACAGGAGTGACAGTAACAACTACCGCGGCATCTCTCTTCTTAGTGTTGTAGGGAAGCTGCTTGCCCGCGTCGTACTGAAGAGGCTCCAGGTGCTTGCAGAGAAAGTCTATCCAGAATCACAGTGTGGATTTCGAGCCAACAGGTCCACTACTGACATGGTATTTTCCCTTAGACAGTTGCAGGAGAAATGCAGGGAACAAAGACAGCCACTTTTCGTAGCCTTCATAGATCTTACGAAGGCTTTTGACTTGGTTAGCAGGGACGGCCTTTATAAAATTCTCCCCAAGATTGGATGTCCACCTCAGCTCCTCAACATCATCAGGTCCTTTCATGAGGAAATGAAGGGCACTGTAGTTTTTGATGGCTTAACATCAGATTCCTTTGATATTCGAAGTGGAGTGAAGCAGGGCTGTGTCCTCGCGCCAACTTTATTCAGGATCTTTTTTGCTGTCATGCTGAAACATGCTTTTGGAACTGCAACAGAGGGTATTTACCTCCGGACCAGATCAGACGGAAAACTCTTTAATCTCTCTAGATTGAGAGCAAAGTCTAAAGTCCAGCTGAAATGCTTACAGGATTTCCTCTTCGCTGACGATGCTGCCGTCACTGCTCACTCTGCTGAAGACCTTCAACAAGTTATGGACAGTTTTAGCAAGGCCTGCCAAGACTTTGGACTAACAATCAGCCTGAAAAAAACACAAGTCATGGGTCAGGACGTGGATTCACTTCCCTGTATTACAATCTCTGCACAAGAACTGGAGGTCGTCCATGACTTTATGTACCTCGGCTCAACTATCTCTGACACTCTCTCTTTAGATACTGAGTTGAATAAACGTATTGGTAAAGCGGCCACCACAATTTCCAGACTTACAAAGAGAGTATGGCTTAATAAGAAGCTGACGGAACATATAAAGATCCAGGTCTATAGAGCCTGCGTCCTGAGTACATTCTTGTATTGCAGTGAGTCTTGGACTCTCTACGCACGGCAGGAGAGAAAGTTGAACACCTTTCACCTGTCTCTGATGAATTCTTGGCTTTACCTGGCAGGACAAAGTTCCAAATAGCGCAGTCTTGGAACGTGCTGGAATTTCTAGCATGTATACACTATTGAAACAGTGACGTCTACGCTGGCTGGGGCATGTTGTGAGAATGGCTGATGGTTGGAGGCTAAAGACGCAGCATGGCCTTCTCCAATTCGAAGAGACACTTGTTCGGCAGGCTGAGACAAAGAGGCAGTCCTGGAACCAGCGAAATCTGGGGGCTGGGCAGGAGACAGAATGTATCTGCCCTCAGTGTGGAAGGGATTGCCACTCTCGAATTGGCCTTTTTAGTCACACTAGATGCTGTTTTAGGACCTCTTTCCAGAGCACGATACCATAGTCTTTTGAGACTGAAGGATGCCAATGACATATTTATAATTAAAAGAAATATTTCATTTAGATAAGAAAGGCATGATTTTGACTATACAAAAAGTTAGTTTGAAATTGCATTGTGTGCCATTGATGAACATTTTATTGCTAAGATTTATAAATTGTTGTTGAAATTGAATTTGGAAAATGAACATGTTAAAGACTGTATGATTCAATGGGCAAAGAATTTTGGTTTTAATGATTGATCACTGGGAAAATATGTGTACTAATGGATTGAAATTTACATTGGATTATAATTTGTCAAAGATGTTTAAAGGAGTTTCATAGAATCAAAGGGCCGGAAGGGACCTTGGAAGTCTTCTAGTTCAATGCCCTGCCCAAGGCAGGAGTTCTTATGGCATCCTGCACAAATGGTTGTCCAGTTTTTCTTGAAAACCTCCAGTGATGGAGCACCCACAATTCTGGAAATGCAACTGCAAAGATGGTACTTTTTTATAATTTCTGGTGGGCTTGTGATAAAGCAAAGAAATACTGAGACCAGACTTTTATTTTAATGAAGTTTCTTATATAAAACGCTCTGGATTATAAGACACACATTAGTTTTTGGGGAGGAAAACAAGGAAAAAAAGTCTGCCTCTGCCTACCAGCATCCATCAGTATTCATCTGGCTAGTGTTCTTGCAGCAAATTCAGCTTCAGCACATTATCGCAGCCTGATTCAGCATGAGCAACTGATTGGTGGGTGGATCGGCCTCCCAGAATACCCCCAATCAGCTGTTCCAGGCTGCAGGGATTGCCACAGACCATCGCCGCCTCTGTGCCTCGTGTTTTTGGCCTCCAAACGCTCCGTTTTAGACCTGTTCCAGGCTGCGGGGATCACCACAGCACATTGCCGCCGATCACCGCCTCCGTGTATCGCGTTTTTGGCCTCGGCGCGTTGCATTTTTGGCCTCTGTGTGTCGCGTTTTTGGATGGTTCCAGGCGATGGCGATCCCCTTCCCTGGACTGGAGGCAGCCTTCTGTCTTGCAGTCCCCACACCGCATCTCTGTTCCTAGCTGAGGGTTATAGCCAAATTCCCTGTTTGGCCGGCATTCCCTGAAGGCGCAGCTCAGTCGCGGTGCCTGGTAAGCGGCGGGGTGGCTCGGGAGTAGCGGGGATTCCGTTCGTGCAAGTGGGTGAGTCGGCAGGGCACTGCCCAAACCGGTGCCCGGGGATCAAAGGCCCTCTTCCTCCAGCCCTGGGACAGGCGCTGCTTCCGACCTCGACACCTGCCACACTTTGGGGAAGCCCGGCTGGGCGCTGCGTGTTAGGTCTAGTAGCGGATGGGGAAGAACTGCGCCCTCTCCCGTTTACTGCCGGGACTGCTGGCGAAGCACTCCTTTCATGCACCTGATGCACCTCGGCACCGCTGTGGGCCACTGCGGTTGGGTGCATGAGGGGAACACACTTCATGTGCAGGCCAAGCGCAACACCTGTGAGGGGACTGAGAAGATGACCAGCAGCAACCTGCTCTCCAACTACGAGCCAAAACAGACAGTGGGACAGAGTAAACGTGTCCAATGGTCCACATCACGTTCCTCCCCCGCCTCTGCTTGCTGCTTGGACAGCCAGCCCGGTGATGGCAGCAGAGTCGCCCCCTGCCTCATCTCACCTCATCCTGTGGGACGAGCCTCCCACCCACCAATCAAGGTTCCAAGTAATACAGCCAAAACAGCACTCCGAGGCAGGTTGATTCCTCACAGAACAGTTTTAATTGGAGATATCATCTTGGCACAAACTGGTGGAAAGCCAGTTCTGAATATTCCCGCGCTTTCCACAACCTTAAAAGAAAAAGTTTCCTGTTTTCTCAAAACAATAAATCACATTGTCCAATCTGGATACTAGCTGGTTGCCTGGTTACATCTCTCCTCCTCCTCTGGCCAGCCAGCTGTTGGAATGTCTCTGACTTACCAGAGAGCTATTCTGTTTTGTCTACAAAACCCCCTCTATCACTAACCCCCTTCAGCTCCAAGCTGTGTCAGCCTGAAGCCCTGAGAAAATAAATGTCCTGTAGTCAGGTCGGCTTCATGCTTGACACACCGCCCCACCCACCGGAGACCCCAGGATTCCCTCCCCAATCCCGCCCGGCCCCCACAGGCACTACCCACGCAAGCAATGTCAAGCGGGCCACACCCCCTGGCCATGCCCAGTTGGTCACAACCAACCACGCCACTTTCCCCCAGCCACACCCCTCCCCCCTGGCCCCCAGAGGACCACCATAATGCTGATCTGGCCCTCAATGAAATTGAGTTTGACACCCCTGTTTTATTCACAGGATGTCACTTTCTATCAGCTGAGATCATTCAGTTAGATTAATGCAACAAAGTCTGTTTGAATTCTTCGCATCCATGATTGTGTCTAAGTAGCAGGTAGCTAATGGCTGTTCAATTTTCAAGGGTGGCTTCTCTAACCTGTTTAAGTTCTTGGTTTAAAGCAGGGGTGTTAAACTTGCGACATCATGGCAGCGTCATGTGACATATTGGGACTTTTTCCCCCTTCACTAAACCGGGTGTGGGCGTGGCCAGCGTGTGATGCATCTGGCCCACGGCCCACAAGTTTGACAGCCCTGGTTTAAAGCATCCAGTGCCTGGGAGGTGGAATTTAGACTTTTCATCAATGCACAGGCTAGACTTTTCAGGGCTCTAGCACTGTGGACTGCAAGGACTGGTACCCCTACTAGGGATACAGCTAGTGATGTATATTCTGCCTGTGTTAATAGCCATGTTTTTGGGTCACAGTCTGGGGTTAATGCCTGGAGGTCCCTCCTCTGTCACCACTGCAGTGAGGGCATTACCGTGGTCAACCAACCCAATGTGCATGGTCCCACTGTTGCATTTGCTAGGAGGTAGGAGTAGGCTTTCAGTCTGCATAAGAACCAGTCTAGAGGAAGTTTTATGTGGCTATAGGAAAAGGGAATGACCTTGGTGTGGTTACACTTAAGTTCCTTGTTGCTAAGGTTCTGGCAATTGGGGACTTTTGGTTCTCTACAACCGACTAATTTGAAACATTTCGTTGACAGGGTCACTGTAGCTAACTGCAAAGTGTACATGCTTCTGTCCTTATAATTTAGGCATTCACCCCAATCAAAGATAGTGGAGTAAGACGCTTCAATGGGAAAATTCCTAAGCTTGGTGTTGTTAATTATAGCTTGTGGTCCTGATGCTACACCTATAAGACATGTAGTGAGAATGTCCTTCACTGACCTCCCTCCTGCCAGGCAAAAAATAGTGGCATTTAAAACTTCCATTGCAAAATACTCCTATATGTTTCCCTTATCTGGTAGAAGCAGTGGTGGTATTCAGTCAGTTTGCACCAGTTCACTAGAACCGGTAGCTAACTTTTTGTGCAGTTTGGCGAACCGGCTGAATCTCTCCCCTCCCCTCCCAGCTAGTGAGCGGCCGGGAGGCCAGTCTGGACAGAGAACCAGTCCCATGCTGACATTTCTCCTTTCCTTTTCCTGGCCTGACTTAGGCCATGGCTCGAAGCACCTGGCTCTCTTTAACAGAAAGGACGCCGGCAGCAGCGCTGCTCTGTGGAAGGCGCGCTGGCACCTGCCACTCCCTTCAGATGGAAAAGGAGTGGCATCTGCCAAGACAGCCAGAACAGTGGGCAAGAAGATGCAGGGATGCCGCCAGGAACGAGGATGCTCAGGCTTGCATCCATTGACGAGGTTCCACCGGGAAAGAGAAAGAGGGGAGTTCTGCTAGGCACTTGCGGTTCCCGCTACTGCTGCTGCTGTTTGCAAAGGGACCCTCAGCAGCACCATAATGCCTTCGCTGCCCTGGCCTCCCTGGCACTTTCTGCTACAGCCTTTGCCTGGAACAAAAGGGGAAGGAGCCATGTGGGCCTGTAGAGAGGAGAACGGAGGGGAGGGGCATTCCAGCTGTTTGCATCGAGGCTGGTTTGCAGAGTGTTCTAAGCTTCATCTCTTGGGTTCTCAGGCCCCAGCGCTGCAGTGGAAATCAGGCAGGAGGGCAGGAATCCTTTGCCCATTCATTCATGCACACAGAGGGTGTGTTCCCACAACAAATTAAACTAGGTTAGAATAAAGAGCCATCAAGGGAAAGGCAACGTGTGTTCTCTTCCCCTCAACCCCTTCCAAGAGCTTTTAGAACCCCTTTAAACTAAGTGTGATTTTTGAAGGTTGCTGATGTGCTTTCCTTGCTGTTTTGAACTGTGAAACGTACGAAACACAACCACAATGGTAGCTGGAGCTGTGTCTTTATTTCATCCGTTACAGGCAAGCCACAGAACTTGGTGAAAATGCAAAAGACATGTGAAGTCAGCACTGGGAGCAGCCACCTTCCAGTGCTGTTTTTATCTCCCACTGTCCACCTCCAATTATCCGGCTTTTGTCCTGCTAATTATCCAATTACCCAACCATCAATTACCCAATTATCCTACAGCGTTTCCTCCCCCCCGACAGCTAACATCCACATAGCATAGATGACTAAGGAGTATGTCAGGCTATTTCCCCGGGGGCTTTCCAGGCCAGTGTTCAGCCAAGAGGTGCATGGGCTCTTCGGCATCTCCCACGTTCCAGGACACGTGCTGGTAGGTCACACCTCTGCCAGGTATTGCTGCCTTCGCCTCTGCTACTCCTGCGTTGTCCCCAATTGTGGCAAGCCCGAGGACTGGGCTCCACAGGCAGCTCCCCTCTACCAGGGGTCCACCTGGAAGACAGAACAAAGATACATTAGCCCGCATGCTCTGTCACGTGCCCTGTGCCCCCCCCCCAGCTTGTCTGGATGACAGTGGTGGAATCACCGTAAAAGTCTGTTGCTGTTCACATCCCTGCTGGGTACCCAGGATGCGTCGGTGACTGGGTACCCCTTCTACCGGACCAGATGCTGGAGTTTGCCCTGATGCAATCGTTAATCGAGAATGCCGTCTATCTCATAGTGATCCCCTCCCACGGCTCCGGGAAGGCTTGGTATGGGTCTCATTTTATGGGATTCTATGGGCTTCAGCAAACTGCTATGAAATACGGGGTGTATGCGGCCCAGAAGGGATGGGAGCTTCAGTTTTACTGTTACAGGGTTGATTACTCGAATAATTGGGAATGGGCCCAGGTATTTTGGTCCTAATTTTTTGCAGGGCATCCTTAATTTGATATATTTGGTTGAGAGGTATACCATATCCCCGACCTTAAAGGGTTTTGGCATTACCCGTTTTTTGTTGGCTTATTTCTTATACGTTTCAACTGCTTTCTGTAATGCCTTTTTGACTGAACCCCAGACATCAGGTATTGTGTCGGCCCACTCCTTCAGGGTTTTGGGGTTTTGAGGGTCATTGCTCCACTCAGGTATGGCTATGAATTCAATCCCGTTAACTACCCGAAAGGGGGTGAATCCAGTACTCCCATGAATTGCATTATTATACGCTACCTCCACAAAGAGAAGGAGGCTAGCCCAGGTTTTCTGTTGGTAGTCGACGTAGCATCTCTAGTAGCGTTCAACCATGGTGTTAGCTCTTTCAGCCGCTCCATTGGTGCTAGGATGGAATGCAGAGTTTAGCCCCTGGGTGGAGCCAATTAGCAGGATGAAATCATGCCAAAATCTGGCAGTAAATTGAACCCCTCTATCTGACATGATACGTTGAGGTACTCCATGAAGGCGATAGATAAGTTCAGTGAATAACTTAGCTAGTCTCCGTGCTGAAGGGATTCCCCCACAGGGTATAAAATGGGCCTGCTTCAAAAATAAATCTATTACAGTCCATATAACTGTGTTCCTGTTATTATCAGGTAGATCTACCACAAAGTCCATGGCGCTCTCCTCCCATGGACGAACGGAGTTAGCCACTGTCTGTAATAGGCCGAGTAGTTTTCTGGGTCGTGCTTTCGTCATTGCACAAATCGGACAGCTCTGGACATATTCCTCTATCTCTGCCCTCATACAAAGCCACCAGAACTGCCATTTGGTGAAATGTAAGGTTTTAAAAAACCCGAAGTGGCCAGCCGGTTTGACGTCATGGCACCGTTGTAAGACCATGACCCAAAGGGCCATTGGGATATGTATTTTGTCCCCTTTCCATGCTACTCCATTTCGCATCGTGCACAGCCCTTGATTGCCCTTTAACCATGGGTCATTTATCAATGCCATTTTCAGCTCCTCAGTGAGGCGTTCCCTTATGTCAGCCCTGGCCACCTGGCCTACCTGTTGATATGGCGGGATGATAGCCTGTACCACGTCCTCCCTGAAGCTATGGTACTGCGGCATGCATGATAATGCATCAGCTAGGAAGTTCCTCCCGGCTGGGACATACTTGAGGGTGAAATGGAACCTTTGAAAATATTGTGCCCATCGGACTTGTTTTGGTGATAGACGTCTGAGTGTCTGTAAAGCCTAAAGATTTTTATGGTCCGTCCACACCTCAAACCTCTGTTGGGCCCCTTCCAGCAAGTGCCGCCATGTAAGGAGTGCCCATCTTACCGCAAAGGCCTCTTTTTCCCAGATGGCCCAACCCCTTTCCGTAGGTGTTAGCTTCCGAGACGTATAGGCGCAGGGTTGTAAATGGCTGTTGGTATTCAATTGTAATAAAACCACACCCACTGCAACATCACTGGCATCGGCCTGAACAACGAATGGCTGTTTGGGATCAGGGTGTTTTAATATGGGCTCCCGTGCAAAGAGGGCCTTTAATGCCTCAAACGCCCATTGACATTCCACCGTCCAGGAAAGGGGTTGGCCTGGCCGGGTTTGGTATTGGTTTTCTTTGATTGTAGTAAGTGAGTTAATGGCAAGGCAACCTGTGCAAAAGATGGAACGAATTGCTGATAGAAATTGGCAAAACCTACGAAGCTCTGCAATTGCTTCCTAGTCCAGGGAGCTTGCCATTCCAGAACGGTCTGCACTTTATTTTTTTTTTTTATTTTTTTTTTAAAGATTTCTTTATTGAAGCATTTATTATTTACAAGACAAAAAAAAGATAGACAAAACCACACAGACAGACAAACACAACATACAAAATAAAAACTTTCATATAAATCAGTTCAACGTTTCCAGCCTTGAGGTGTCGTTATATATATATAAATTCGTATTTACGTTGCATATTTACATTGATCTTCACATAAAATTAATTTTTTGTTTCAGTTGTGCTAAAGCCGTGCTAACTATAAATTGTTTTATGCATCTATTCATCCTTTTAACAATATACAATTACCACTTGTTCATCTTAATTCTCTTGTCTAGTTCTCGCATTTGCGAGTCTTACTTAAATTTCTATTCCTTAACCATTCATACCACGGGTCCCATGCACTATAATATTCTGATTCCTCTCTATCGTTTATTTCTAGTGCTAACTTGTCCAATTCGGCACATTCTAATATCTTTCTGATAATATGGTCTTCAGGGGGTAACTTGTTCTCCTTCCAGTATTGGGCAAAAGTGATTCTTGCTGCCGTAATTATATGTATCGCCAAATATTTCTTCTTTCTTGCATATGACTTTTTAAGGATTCCCAGGAGGAATATTTTTGGATCTAGTTCCAAAGTGTCTCCCAAAATTTCCTTCAGCCAATTACTTATCATCTTCCAAAAATTTTTCGTTTTGGGACAGGTCCACCAACAGTGGTAATACGAACCCTGTTGGTGCCCACATTTCCAACATTTTGAGCTTGCTTTGGGGTATATTTTGGCAATCCTGGCCGGGGCCAGGTGCCACCTATAAATCATTTTATACTGATTCTCTTTAAATGTTATGGCCTTAGTCATTTTTAAATTGTTCGTCCGGATTTGGTCCCATTCCTCTAATGTTATAGTCTGTCCAATATTCCTGGCCCATGCTAACATAGTGTTCTTTACCGTTTCCTCTACTGAATCATAATCTACTAGATATTTATATATTTTTGCTAATAATTTATCATCTTTGCCCATCCAAATTTTGTCTAGACCATTCATGCTTATCTCTATTCCCGGATCTTCTTTGTCTTTCTTATATCTTGATTTAATTTGAGCATACGTCCACCATTCTAACCTAATACCTTGTTCTTTTAATTCTTCTATTGTCCTAATATTCCCTATCCCGTCTAGAATCTCTTTATATCTAGCCGTCTTTCCCAATTCTAAAACATTTGGATATATAATTGCCTCCATTGTAGAGAGCCATCTGGGGATTTTGACATAGTGTTTTTTCCTTATCTCTCTCCATGTTGCCATAAGGGTATCTCTTATTTGTGTTTGTGAAAATATGTCTTTGTTTTTTGCCCTGTTTCCCAGAGATAGAAGTGCCAGCCTTTTTGAAGATCGTATCCTTCCAATGTCAATATCCTTTTATTAGTTAAAGTTGCCCAAACTTTTAGCCAAATTAAGTTTGCCGCTTTATAATATGTCTCCCATATTGGGAGTCCGAGTCCTCCCCTTTCCTTTTTGTCTTGCATGTCTCTAATTGCGATCCTCGGTTTTTTCCCTCCCCATATAAATTTTCTAGTAATCGAATTAAGCTCTTGAAAATTTTTTTTATCTAATTTGATTGGCGCTGTTTGGAACAAATACAATATTTTGGGTAGGATACTCATTTTAATTGCTGAAATTCTCCCTAAAAAGGATATTTGCAATTTCCCCCACTTTTCTAGATCTTGTTTGATATTCTTAATCAGGGGTGTATAGTTATCTTCTTTAATGGCTGAATATCTTTTAGAAACCCAAACTCCCAAGTATTTGATTTTCTTGACTACTTTAATTCCCATTAGCTCTTCTAAGGCTCTTATTTGCGTTTTAGTCATATTTTTAGTTAATATCTTCGTTTTAGCTTTATTAAGTTTGAGTCCTGCCACCTCTCCATATTTGCCAAATTCATCTAATATTTGTATGCCTGATGCTCATGAATAGTTTGTAGTCCGTGTTAAGTAAAGAGATTGGCCTAAAATTTTTAATAAACTTTGTGTCTGTTCCTTCTTTGGGGAGGAGTGTGATATACGCCTCCCTCCATGATTCTGGTATTATAAATTTTGTTAGGGCTTCATTAAATATTTTTAACAGTTTTGGGAGCAAAACATCTTCTAATTCTAGATTTTGATATAGTTCCCCTGGGAATCCATCTGGGCCTGGTGATTTATTCTTCTTAAGTTTAGAGGTTGCCATCTTTAACTCTTTCATTGTAATTTCCTTATTTAATAGCTCCTTCTCCTCTTCCTCAATTTGCGGAAGCCCTTCTTCTAGTAAATATCGTTCTATTTTCTCTTTAGATATCTCTTCCTCTTTGTACAATGTGGCATAATAATCATAGATTAGTTCCAATTTCTCCTCCTCCTTATTTACTATATGGCCTTCGGGGTCTTCCAATTGATATATGTCCCTTTTTCTTTTTCTTTCTCTAATCTATATGACAACCATCTCCCCGGTTTGTTGGCGTTTTCAAAATAGTATTGTTTGGTTCTTTTAATTTCATATGCTAAATTTTCTTGGTCCATTAAATTTATTTTGTGGCGTGTAATCATCCATTTTTGCTTTGCTGATTCATTGTCTGGGACTTGTTGAATTTCTTTCTCTATTTCTCTCAGCTCCTCTAATATCGTCCTTTGACTTCTCTTTTTTCCTTGTTTTTATGTGCACTATATGCAATAGCAAGTCCTCTTAGAAAGGCCTTCATCGAATCCCATATTATCCCTCGTTCCGTCGGTTCTTTCTCATTTCTTTCAAAGAAATCCTTTATTTCTTTCTTTATTTTTTCAACATTTTGTTTGTCTCGAAGGAATTGAGTGTTCAACCTCCATCTTGTGTTTCCCCTCCTATATTTCCTTTTCCATTTAATTTCCAATGGATTATGGTCTGCCCATATATTGGGTAGAATCTCAGCTGATAAAATATCCATTCCCAGGTTCCTACTCAGCCACATCATGTCAATTCTCGACCAAGTTTTTTTTGCGTTCAAATAAAAGGTGTATTGTTTTTTATGTGGGTTTAAGGTTCGCCAAATGTCGATCAAGTTTAATTCGTCGGTTAATTCAAAGAAAGATTTTGGTATGCTTTTTCTTTTTCCTTTTTGTCCTTTAGGGGTTTTATGATCTTTGTTAGAATCTACTATTCCGTTGAAGTCCCCAATTATGCATATGTTGTTATTATTTTCCATTGTACTGATTATTTCTCTAAGTTTGCTATAAAAGTTTCCCAAATTTTTGTTCGGGGCATAGATAGATATAAGTAGGATTGGCGTAGCCTCTCTCATAATTTCCACAGCCAGAATTCTGCCCTTGGGGTCTGTATATTTTAACTCTGATTTTATTTCCTTTCTGATATATATAGCTACCCCTCTCTTTTTTTTCCCTGCCAATGATGTATATAATTTCCCTAATTTCTTGTATTCCAAATATTTTTCGTTTCCCTTTTTAATATGCACCTCTTGTAAACATATTAAATCCAAGTTTTCTTTAGCTAATTTTGTAAAAAAAAATTTCCTTTTTTTATAGTCATTCAATCCATTTACATTTACTGATAGCAACTTCCAGTCCATTTTCAAGTTTGGTATCAGTCTAGTACTGTTTTGCCCGGGTAACTCTCTGCGGTCTTGGTTCTTTCTTTCCTTCTTTGTTTTCTCTTTCCTCCTTTTCCTTTTCCTCTGGTGACCCTTCCTTCGATCCTTTCCATCGTGTAAGGTCTTCCTCCGTTGTAGCCCCTCTTAACTCTTCCTTACTACTCAAGTCTTCTTCACTTCCTTTCAATTGATCCACAAATTCCTGTGCCTCCACCAAGCTATTTATCTTTATTTTCTTCCCTTGCCAGGTTATCAACATCCCTTCTGGCAAGGTCCATCGAAAAGGGATATTTCTTTTATTTAATTGCAATGCCAGGAATCTATAGTCCCTCCTTACTTCCCTTACCCTCCTCGGGACCTGTTTCAGTACTATAACCTCTTTGCCCTTATATTTTATTGTTTCTCCTTTTGCGATATTATAAAAGATGTCTTTGACTTTTCTTCGAGCAAACCTTATGTGGACTTCTCTCGGAAGCTTGTTGCGTCTTGCATAATTTGTCTGGACCCTGTATACTTCGTCCAGCTCTTTGATTATTTGATCCTTATCCTGTTGTAAGATTTCTCCAATCAATTCTGCCATGACTTGGCCCAGGTTCTCTTCTTTCTCCTCCGTGATATTCTGAAAACGCAGGTAGAAGGATGCTTTGTCCATTTCCAGCTGCATAACTGAATCTTCCAGGTCCCTATTCTGCGCCATCAATTTTTGATCCACCGCGTCCAAATCCCTTTCCTGTTGTTCGATCTTAGATTCAATTTTCTTTATTTTTTGTTCGTTTACTTATATTGCATGCTGGAAATCATTCATTTTTTGATCTATAGTTTGAATATCCGTCTTCAACTCTAAGTGGTTGTTAGTCATCTTCTCCTGCATCATTAACATCGTTTCCTGGATCGATGTTAGCGATAATTGCATCGCTTGCATTGTGGGTAACATGGTTGCGAGGCTTTCTGTAGATTTTTGTGTTACTGGTGATGACATTGTAATTGTTGGATTTGGGGTGTTTGTCGTTGTCTTTTTTCCAGTTTTAGTTACCGTGGCTGCGTAACTTGTCATCTCACTCAAGACTTTTACTTGCTCTTTTATGATCCTGTCTATATTTTTTCAAATAGTCATCCACTAATTTCCCTTTCTTGTTGTTGTATATATTTCTTATTAGCCTATTATGAGTATCGCTAATATTTCACTACTCACTCCAATTGCTCAGTCTATTCTATCAATTAATTAGTCCTTTTATCTAATGGAGACAATGAGGCTATATATCAAGACAAATCAGCTAAAAATATTCTTAATATAATAGCAACTATATGTGTATATAAATAGTATTATTGAATAGCTAATAGTTAAATGATAATAGTTTTATAACTTAATGAATTGTTCAATAACTTATTAGTCCTTATATTAGTCAATTACAATATAAATATAGTATAATATATTCACAATAATCAATAGGGATACAATTCTCAAACCATCCAATTTATAGAATTAATTTAAATATAGGTAATAGTTGTAAACAATTTATCAATTTATAATAGTATCAAATTATAGAAAGTGAAGAAAAAAAAGCTTATTATTATAACTTATTATTGGATATTTCTTAAATTTCTTAAATATTTCTTAACTATTTCTTAAAGTTAATATGCTAATATTCAGTAATTTTAAAAGGTATCTATATAGGCTTAATATAAATGCAATAGATATAATATAAATATAAGTATAAATATAAATATAAGTCAATTTAATACAGATATAAATAGTTTGCACCAATTAATTAATATTGATAGGAGGAGAGGAAAGGGGAGGGGAGTAACCCAAGAGGATTTTAAAAGGATTTTGTGAGAGAGGAAAATGGGGCAAAAAGTCAGGAGATGTTGATTAATTGTTCTTATTTAGTTGTTTAGTTACTTGTCGCCCTCCCTTGTCAATGTCCAGAGGGGGAAGATGGGTTGCTGAGATGTTCGGCTCAGTTCAATTCAAATCTATGTTTTAAGTTCCTTCAGAACCTTCACTCGCTTTCTCTGGAGGTTCTTCCCGTCACTCTAGCCGCTCGCTCGTCCTCTCTTTAGTTTTTTCAAGATGGGCGCACTTCCTGTCTGGGGTTTTCCGGCGCTCCTTTCGCCCGATCTGCCATCTTATCTCCTTCCACCTCCAAGTTTCTCCTCACGATCTCTCCCGTCAGGTTCGTTCGCTTTTTGCTAGTGCCCCCACTCTTTCTTGCAATCTTCTCCACTCCGATCTCTTGCCAGCCGTTCTGCGATCCACTCGTTGTCTCCTTTATTTTCCTTTCAGTCGCCGCTTAATTTCCGATCTGCTTCTCTGCCCAGTCCGGTCAGCTCACTTAAAATCACATTTAATGTGCATCGGGGGCAGTGGTATGAATGTTCTTTAGCACCCCTCTTGCTGGAATTCCTTGCTTCCTGCTTCATTGACTAGCGAGGCTTCGGGTCCGCCATTCAACAGCAGACGTGCCGCGCTAGTTTGGCCGTGAAAACCGGTCCAGCAGAGTGGTTTTGCGGTTCTCCACTCAGCCTGCCGGTACTTCACTATTGCCCGCAGAGCCCTTCAAGCTCCCGCACCTCGAAGGGTCCCCAAAACGCAGCGATTAGTGGCGTTGAGTAAGAGCGATCACTCTTACCACGCCATGTCACCTCGATCCTCAACCGGAAGTCCCGGTCTGCACTTTATGTGTATCCATCTCCACCCCTTGGCTAGAAATACAGTAGCCTAGATAATCCAACCGGGTTTGATGGAATTCACATTTGGAAAGCTTCACGTACAACTTGGCTGCTAGGAGTTTCTGAAGTACCTGCCTCACTAATTGAGTGTGTTCCTCCATTGTGGTGGTGTATATCAAAATGTCGTTGAGGTATACAAGGACCCCCCGGTATAGGTGTTCATGCAGCACCTCATTGATGAGCTTCATGAACACTGCCGGGGCCCCTTGCAGCCCAAACAGCATCACCTGGAACTGGTAGCTCCCTAACAGACAGTTGAACGTGGTTTTCCACTCATCACCCAGTCAGATTCTGACCCGATAATATGCCTCCCGTAAGTCCAACTTGGTAAAAAACCAGCCCTTTGCAAGGGTCCCTAACAGGTCTTTCATCAATGGTAATGGGTAGAGATGTTCCACACAAATGTCATTGTGACCCCGGAAATCAACACAAAGACATAACCCGACATCTTTTTTCCCCTGAAATAGTACAGGTGTGGCTAACTGGGACCTACTGGGCTTAATAAAACTCCCGCCGTCAGCCTTACCTTCATGGGCAGCCGTGCACTGGCTCCATTGGGATGGGCATGGTATTCAGGCCGGCAGAGGCACGTGGAAGATCTAGAAGGTAAGGCCGACGCTGGTGGTGGGGGAGGGAGACCTGCTGCACTTGGCCGAAGAGCCGCCTCGGGGGGACATGGCGAGGCTCGCTCGCCTTTTGGGCCTGGCGTGCTCGGCTTCTGTGGAGCCTTTGGGCAACTGCCACCCACTTGCCTTCCCCCTGCCTTGGCTCCCGCTGCCTGCATCCAGCCCATGATGGGGGACACGCTGCTTCCAGGCTGGGCTGTCCCCCATCCCTGAGCACCGCCGTGTGTGAGAGAGAGAGAGAGAAGAAAGAAGGAAAGAAAGAAAGAAAGAAAGAGAAAGAAAGAGAAAGAGAAAGGAAGGGAGAGAGAGAGAGAAAAGAAAGCGAAAGAGAGAGACAAGAAAGAAAGAAAAAGAGAGAGAGAAAGAGAGAAAGAAAGAAAGAGAAAGAGAGAGAAAGAGAGAAAGAGGAAGAGAAAGAAAGAGAAAGAGAAAGGAAGGGAGAGAGAGAGAAAAAAGAAAGAGAAAGAGAGAGACAAGAAAGAAAGAAAGAGAGAAAGAAAGAAAGAAAGAGAAAGAGAGAAAGAAAGAAAAAGAGGGAGAAAGAGGAAGGAAGAGAAAAAAAGAGAGAGAGAGAAAAGAAAGAGAAAGAGAGAGACAAGAAAGAAAGAAAGAGAGAAAGAGGAAGGAAGGGAGAGAGAGAGAAAAGAAAGAGAAAGAGAGAGACAAGAAAGAAAGAGAAAGAAAAAGAGAAAAAGAGAGAGAGAAAGAAAGAAAGAAAGAGAGAAAGAAAGAAAGAAAGAAAGAGAGAGGGGAGAGAGAGAGAAAAGAAAGAGAAAGAGAGAGAGAAAACACCACAAGCACTGGCACTATATGTGACTTCAGAAGACGCTTTGAAACAGCACAGCAATCTAGGGCTGGAAGGGATCTCGGAGGTCATCTAGTCCAACCCCCTGCTGCAGCAGGAAATTTTACATTGTCTGGATTATTTTGGTGCCTCTAATGGAGAGGAAAATTGCCAGAAAGGAGGAGTTTACTAGGACAAGGCTGCCATGCAGAGGAAGGCAGAGATAGTCCTTGATTTATGACCACAATTGAGCCCAAAATTTTGGTTGCTAAGCAAGAGGGTTGTTAAGTGAGTTTCACCACATTTTACTCAATCCATGACATCTCCTGGCTCTAACAGTCATGTGCAAGCTAGGGAAGAACATCTGAAGGTGTGTGTAATGTTCTAATGTATAGAAGTTATAGTTAAATGTGTGGCAGAAAGTGGACTCTGGGTGTGTTTTTCCAAATGCAGTAAGTGAGGTTGAATGTGTATAGTTTTAGAAGAGCTGAGTGTGTTTGTGTGCGTGTGTACATACACATACAGTATATATAGTAGATAATGTATCTTTTTGTGTGCCTATACACACTCTATACTATGTAATATGTATGTACACCTATGGCATATATACACAGGATTAAATAGTATATTTTGGATGTTCAGTAGTAGTAAATAAATAGACAGGGAAATTGTATCTAGTTGATGCCTTTGAAGAGAGGCCAGGCAAGGCGCCCCTTGACATGAGTGACATCAAGTTGGCCACACCCACCCAATCACATGACCAACCAGCCACGCCCACCCAGTCACATGACCACAGAGCCACGCCCACCAAGCCACGCCCACAGAACCGGTAGGGAAAATTTTTGAATTTCACCACTGATAAGGAGATAAAAGGTATGGTAATAAAAAAGGAAGCATATAAATTACAGGCATTTGCAAATGATTTGGTGTTCATTTTAGAAGATCCACAAGAAACAGGGCCAAAATTATTAAAACGAATAGAAGAATATGGTGAGGTGGCAGCATTGAAAATTAACAAAGAGGGACTTCTGGTGGGATCGCGACATCGCTGGATGCTTCTTTTTGAAGCGCCTACCCAGGGCTCCGTAGAACCGCAAGAACAGCGACTATC